>PVIA01002047.1:0-233217 GCA_004024845.1 Tonatia bakeri | reverse complement strand
ATTTATGTCCAAAGTCAACCAATTCTGTGAGCTTCCTGATCACCAGTGCTTTGAACTGTGCGTCTGATAGTTCGGCTATCTCTTGGTCACTTAAAAAAATTGGTTCTGGGGCTTTCAAATCTGTTTGAGCCATCTTTTTTATTTTCCTTTGGTTTGGTTGCGGCTGTTTTGTAAGGGCGGCGGAGCCTTAGGTGTTCACGGGGCGGGGCACCCCAGTCTCTGGGTTGTGACGTTTTATGTGGGGGCGGGGTCTCAGAGGGAACAATGGCGCCTGCTCCGCTCTCTCTAGGACTTCTGTCCCCTCCACGGCCTCCCACAAGCAAACTGGGCCCTTCCTGTGCTGGCTCCCGGGGCTTGTGCACCTTCTCGGACTCTGTGGGCTTCCCTGAGAAATCTCCTGTGAGGCTGAGAGAGTCTCCCGGCCTCAGCTCCCAGACGGGGCTCTTAAGCTTTGAAATGTGGCAGCGCTGCCCGTTTTCGCTTAGTTTGCTCACGAATGTGTGGCTGCGGACAGCCAGCTGCCTTGCGCCCCTCACTGGGTCTGCTAGTCGCCTCCCGAGCCCAGGGACCACCACCAGTCCGTCCGCTGCTGTCTGCGCCCTGCGCACCCGCGTCTGCCAGCCAGCGCTTCTTCCCACCAGGACCCCTTGACCCCTCTCCGCAGGCCTCCGACTCCACCGCTCCTTACCGGTCTGGATGTACTGGAGCCCGACTTCTGTTCAGTTAATTTCTCTCTGTTCTGGTTGTTTTCTTGTTTCTCAATTTTTGTTGTCCTTAGTTTTGATTGCGCAAGGAGGTACAATGCGACTGCCTTTGCCTCCATCTTGGCCGGAACTCCTCAGCGTTTATCGTTTTTAAAAGGTTTTATTTTATTTAGAGAGAGGGGAAAGTGGGAAGAGAGAAAGGGAGAGAAACATCAGTTCGTGGTTGCCTCCTACATGCCCCTACTGGGGCCCTGGCCTGCAACCCAGGCATGTGCCCTGACTGAGAATCGAACCAGTAACCCTTTGGTTCACAGGCTGGCACTCAGTTCATTGAGCCACACCAGCCAGGGTGTGCACTTATTGTCCGTCCTTTTTATTACAGCCATCCTTGTGTGAAGCGTTAATCTCACTGTGGTTTTAATTTGCATTGCCCTCATGTCTAATGTTTTAGACATGATGCCTCATGAGCATCTTTGTATGTGCTTATTAGCCATTTGTATATCTTCTTTGAATAAATGTCTGTTCAGATTCTTTGCCCATTTAAAAATTGAGTTATCTTTTTATTATTGAGTCATCAGCATTTTTTATAAACTGTGGCTACCGTTTTCTTGCATTCTGTGGACTGTCTTTTCACTTCCCTGGTTATCCTTTGAAGCACAAAAGTTTGGATTTTTTATGAAGTCCCATTTATCTACTTTTTGTTTTGAATCTTTCTTTCTTCCTCTTTTCTTCAGTACTTCTAAATCTATCAGCACTTCACTCCTAAGCAGTACCTCATGCTCTGATCTTTTCCTGCTCATTCTGATTTCTAGAAATCCAGAGTTTATATTCCCTGTGTTCTTTTCCTTAAAGACCTTGCTGAATAAAATAGTAAAGAATCCAATCTAACTGAACTGCATTCATAAGCAAAACATTCTCATTGTCAAAAAAAATAATCATCGAAGGCCTACCATATACAGAGAATTTGCAAACATCTTAGAAACAGTCTTTAACTTTCAGTCACCGCAACAGCTAGTCAGTGTCCTCCTTGTCCTGCGTGACTGACACTGTGGTGACTGTGTCTCCGTGAATGCACTGACAGTCTGCTGTGAACTGCCACGGAGACTTGCTGCTTGCCATACTGTTGAGAGGGTCAGCCATTTCTTCCTCATATCCTGCACAGTCCAGGTCGACACTTAGAAAGATGTCGTTTCTTGCAAGATCCAGTTTACTCCTCTAGCTAGCAAACCACACAGACCTAAAAGACCCCTTTATATAAAAGTGGTACTTTCCACAAACTGTATTAAGCAATAGAAGTATTCTAATAAACAGTGCTTATAATATTTGCACACATCCCATAATCTATCTCTTAATTGTACTAAAGAATCCAAACAATTTCATTTCTAGCATCCTGGCTCACAACTATGCAGATGGTATTTACTCACCAGCTGTGTGGCTCCTGTAAATACCAGGCCAGACTGGATGTAACTGAATTCCTGGTGGAGATGGAATGTGAAACTGAAAATCTATCATCTTAATAACTCAGAAGTATATTGAAAATATGTGTTGATATAAATGTATGTTTATGTAATTAATTTATCCCAACTTTACTATTATATAAAGACTATTAAAAGTAACTGACACTATTTTGGGACTTTTTTATAGGGCGATAGTGGTGGACCATTAATGTGCTACCTTCCAGAACACAGACGATTTTTTGTAATGGGAGTTACCAGTTACGGATATGGCTGTGGTCGAAAAAATTTTCCTGGAGTCTATAGTGGGCCGTTCTTCTTCAAAACGTGGCTGACAGATCACTTCAACAAGGCCATCAGTAAAGGCATATTTAATATAAATATTCTACTTGGACATGTCCTCATCGCCTTATGTTCTGTTATTTTACTAGCAGCTCTATAAAAAAATTCCGAAGAACCTTTATTTTTCATCATGGCCCTTTCCATGTTCTACATAATGAAAGTAATTTATTCTCTGGGCACGTTATTGCCCCTTGGAGTTCTCGAGTGCACATTGCAGGGGATGAAAGACTGACGCTGGAGACACAGGACTGTGAGTTGGGCACCAAATCACACGCAGCCTCAATGTATCTTGATCACTTTACTTTATAATCAACCCTTTCCTGGAGTTCATATGAAATACTCAGTTTAAATAGATATACTGTATGTATGTACATGCCAGGCAATAAAGAGTTTGTAATTAAGATGGAACTTGTTCTTACATACACCACCCATGGATGTTAACTAAGTGGGGGGAGCTCCTGAGGGAAAAGCGGGTACTGGGCAGAGGGGGCAAAGGGAAAAATTGGGAAAACTATAACAGCATAGTCAATAAAATATACTTAAAAAAAGAAAAGTGGAAGTTGTTCTTTCATTAAATTAATCAAAACTTCCTTTAAAAGTTAGAACTTAGGAGTATTTTCTCAATCTGTTGAGACTTTCCTTCCCAGCAATAGTCATCAGTTTGGCTCAAATAAACTCATAAAAGAGAAAAAAGAGGCCCTGACCAGTGTGACTCAGTTGGTTGGAGTACCACCCCATAAACCAAAAGATTGCCAGTTCAATTCCCATTCAGGGCACATGCCTAGGTTGTGGGTTTGGTCCCTGATCGGGATTCATAAGAGGCAACAAATCGATGTTTCTCTCCCTCTCTCCCTCCCTTCCCCTCTCTCTAAGATCAATAAGCATGAGCTTGGGTGAGGATAAAAAATAAGTAAATAAGAAAAAAAAGATTTAAAGTTAGATTTTATTAAAAAACATGTATGATATATTATTGTTTTATTATCATCTGGTTCTCAAAAATATTTGGAGAAGTACTTATTATTTAAACTCTAATTAAAACTGTTTCATATTAATATTTTCTATATATTAATATTTGCCAAAGACCTTACATGTAAAACCCGTGGAAATGAACTGGGGGTGAGGGGGTCATGCAGGAGGGTAGGGGGGTGCAGGTGGAGGAGGATAAAGGAGAGAAAAAAATTGGGACAACTGTTAATAGCATAATCAATAAAAAATACTTAAAAAATAAGATGGTAAGTTATCTCTGACATGTATTTTACCACAATTTAAAATATAAAAATAATTTAAAGCAGTTATTACCAGAGTAGGTAAAGAAAAGCAAGAACCCACTGCATGAAGTCTACAAGGTGGGTTTTAAATATAAAGACAAAAATAGGTCGAAATTTAAAAGTTGGAAAAGTTAAGCATAAGAAACACAGGAGTGGCTAAATGCATGTCAAATAATATAAACATCAGAACAAAAAAAACTAAAAACAAAGAGGGACACTTCATAATGAGAAAAGCAAAAATATATCAGGCAGCTATAACTATTATAAATATATTTATGTCTAATAATAGAGCCCCAAAATACATGAAGCAAAAACTGAAATAACTAAAGGGAGAAAAGTTCACAATCATAATTGTAGGTGTAATACATCTCTCTAAATAATTGATAAAGCAACTAAGTAACAAGGAAACAGAAGATCTGAACGACATTTTAAACTACATCAACTGCCCTGGCTGGTGTGGCTCAGTGGACAGTGTGCCAGCCTGTAAAGCAAGGGGTTGGGGTTTGATTCCCAGTCTCCCAGTCAGGGCACATGCTGGGGTTGTGGGCCAGGCCTCCAGTAGGGGGCACCGCGCACTGAAGTTTCTCTTCCTCTTTCTCCCTCCCCTCTGAAAATGAAAAAACAAGAAACTACATTGACCTGACATTTACAGAACATTACATCTTACAACTTCAGGATACATTTTTTTTTTTTAATTTTTAATTGTAGTTTTTCCATTACGATTTGTTCCCCTCATACCCCACTCTCCCCCCTCCCCCACAATCACCACACTGCTGTCCATGTGGGTTACATATTCTCATCAGTGAACATGTCCGGTTTCCCAAGAAAAAATATATTCTGGGCCATAAAACAAGTTTCGATACATTTTAAAAGACTGAAATCTCACATTTCCTGTGACCACAACAGAATTAAATTAGAGTTTTTTACTAAAGCAAAAAACAAAAAAAATTAGAAGTCAATGTCAGCAGACAACCATGAAAGGCCCAAATATTTAAATAACTTCTAAATAATCCATGGGGCCAAATAAACATATCAGAAGTTAGTTATAAAATATTTTAAATTCAATGAAAATGCAAACATTGCACATCAAAATTTGCACATCAAATTTTGCACATCAAATTTTGCTATAAAGCTACAGTAATCAGAACAGTGTGGTACCACATGGATGGACATATAGATCAATAAAGCAGAAAAGAATTCCCAGAAGTAGACCCACACATCTATGACCAATTGCTTTCCAACAAAGGTGCCAAGCTAACTCAATGAGGAAAGGACAGTCCTTTCAAAACTGTGCTGGAATAACTAGCTGTCTCTATGGAAAGAAATATGAGACCCTCCCATGATGTGACGGTGGTCAGACGGGTGAACCAGACGTGGGCAGAAACAGATATGCTTCCCTGTAAGTGCCCTCGGAAACCAGCATTGCAGCCTTCCCGCGCTGCATGCGGACTCCTGGACAGGCCTTCGTCCTCCCCCGGACAGGGTGTCAGGCACCCATCCACCCCTATCCGTCCTGCCATGTTCTGTATAATTTTCTAGCAATTGTCAAGCTCACCTGTCTTGCTACATACAAACTTCCCTTAATGAACTCTGTTAACTGCCAGACTAGAGTGGTTAGCCACTTTCTTTGGTCTTTCCCTGCCCTCCGCCTACAGAGGTAGGTGTTCAGTCGTCGGGCTTGTCCCTGGGTCTGCGTGTCACACCGGTCGTGCACCTTACACTTACACCTGCATGGCGCTGCATGTCAATTACATCTCAATGAAAGTGAAAAAAATATTAATCTTGCTCTTTGCTTCATATAAAAACTACATAAAATGAATCACAGACCTAAACATAAAAAGCCAAAAATATAAAACATGTAGAAAGAAAATAAAAGAGAAGCTTTTTGCAACCATGGAATACGCAAGAATTACTAAAGCAAAAAACAAAAAAAATTCATGGACCATAAGAAAAAAATGTATAGATTGGGCTTTATCAAAAAAGACAGATCTAAGGAAATGAAAAGGCAAGTCAGTCATGGACTAGGAGCGGATAGCTGACACATATACATGCTCTTTATTCTATATGTGGTCTTTCTGTACTCTGCATGTCGGTGTCGGTCCTCAGTCAGATAACAAAGAACTCGGCTATTTTTCTAAGGGAGTTACAGCTAACAAGCTAATATTACAAATCCTTTACATTCGCAAATATAGTTTAAATATGGAAATTTCAAGATAAAGCATACTTGCTCTTCATAATTGCCTTCAGATATAATTGAGACTACACTACTATACATAATTAGGTATGCTGTTGTGCCTAATCAATTCCAGTTACCATACTTTACATTTACTGGTCATCAACAATATTCTGTATGTATTGATCATTAAAGCTCCTAAAGAAATATCGATCCAACAAACTGGATGCATTTAATATTCTTTAAAGACAGATAAGCTGAAGGAAGAAGTAGCCTCTCTTGATATCTTACTCTCAAATTACTGATAGAACTTTACCAGAGAAATAATTACATATCTTGTCAAACATCAAAAAGTCCAGCCCTGACTGGTGTGGCTAAGTGGTTGAGTGCCGGCCTGTAAATCAAAGAGTCGCCAGTTAGATTCCCAGTCTAGGGCACACGCCTGAGTTGCGGGCCAGGTCCCCAGTAGGAGGCACATGAAAGGCAACCACACATCGATGTTTCTCTCCCTGTCTTCCCCTTTCTCTAAAAATAAATAGATCAAATCTTTTTTTAAAAAATCCACAAAATGTTTCCAAGATAATACATTCGTTATTCAATATCCAAAAATAAATAAAGGCTTTCTAACTGAAAATACTTATATTCCCAGACTAAGTAAACATAAAAACACAAAGCTTAAGGAAAATAGTGTCAATAAATAGTCCACTCAGTTACATTAAGTATTTTCTACCTAACACTTTCTCAAATTCCAAAGATATGTATTTCTTCGGAACATGTCAACAAGAGTTCATTTCAAACCGTTTAGTCTGTGTTATGTCAACACAGCAAGATTCCTTGGCTACCATAAGTCACATTAGTTGACTATGAAATTTCTCAATCTTCTTTCCATCTTGAGCTTGGTGGGTCTATACACCAAGCAAACTAAATACATTACTGCTGTATTGATACACAGACTCTTATAAGAACACTTACGTTTGAGAACCACATGCACTTTCAGAGTCAGCAAGGTAAGGCTTACTAGCTGCATGGCGGAACTTCTCCCAGGCTGGGACTGTGGCATTGTGGGCCAGGACCGACAGGAAACAAGACCAGAGGTGATAAACCCGACCCACCAACATGCCCTTACAACCACCAACAAACTCAGTGGAGAAAACACACATTAAAAAATGAATCATGTTGGGTCAACTGAGTAGCCAGTTGAGAAAAAGGAAAAATCTGTAATTCCTACTTATTCCAAGGATGAATTCTAAACTGGGATCAAGGATTTAAATGCACAAAAATAAAATCACAGACCTGGCCAGGTGGCTCAGTTGGTTGAAGCGTCATCCGGCACACCGAAAGGCTGCGGGCTGGATCGCTGGTCAGGGCACATGTGCCTGGGTTGTGGGTTTGATCCATGGCTGGAGCACCTGCAGGAGGCAACCGATTGATGTTTCTCTCTCACATCTATGTTGTTCCCTCTCTCTCTCTGTCTCTAAACCTTCCCCTATCTGTAAAATCAATACACATATCCTGGGGTGAGGATTACATAAATAAATAAAAATAAAGCCACAGCCATACTCATGGATTTGAAGGATTAAAGTTGTTGAAGTGTTCTTACTACCTAAAGCAACATACCGATTCAGTGTAACCCCTGTTGAAACACCAGTGGCATCCTTTCCAGAACTAGAACTAATTGTAAAGTTTATATGGAACTAAAGATTCTAAGTAGCCAAAGAAACCTTGAGAAAGAACAAAGTGGGAGGTGTCATGCTTCCCGACTTCCAGCTGTAGTACAAAGCTACACCACATACAAAAACAAACGCAAAAGGGTAAAGACTTAAACATAAGACCTGGAACCATGAAACTTCTAGTAGAAAACTTAGCGAGTCCACCCTTTGACACTGCTCTTAGCAATAGCTTCTTGGATAGGTCTCCTTGGGCAATGGCAACAAAGGAAAATAAACAAATGGGACAACATCGAACTAAAAAGTTTTTACACAACAAAAGAAACCATCAACAAAACAAAAAGATGACCTATCGAATGGGAGAAGATATTCACCAGCGATAAATTCTATAAGGGGTTGATTTCCAACATGTATGAGAAACTCATACAACTTAACACCAAAAAGGAAAACAATCTGATTTAAAATGGGCAGAGGGGACAAAACACAAAGCAACAAGCTAACAAACCAACAAAAACCCTGATAGATACAGAAAACAGACAGTGGTTACCAGAGGGAAAGCATGCAGAGGAAGAAGAGGGTCAAATATGGGGAACACACGATAGAGCAGGGGCATCAAACTCATTTTCACCGAGGGCACATCAGCCTCGCAGTGGCCTTCCACGGGCAGAATGTAATTTTAGGACTGTATAAATGTAACTGCTCCTTAACCAGGGGCAAGGAGCTGGGTGCTGCTGCAGGGCAGAAACAAGGTGGAGGGCCGGATTCGGCCCGTGGGCCGTGTTTGCCACTGTGCAATAAAGTATACAGATGCCAGATTATAACACTGTACACCTGAAATCTGTGTACTATTAACTAACGCTATTCCACTGAATTTAATTTTTTTAAGTGGGCACAGGACCTGAGTAGACATTTCTCCAAAGGGGACATACAGATGGACAACAGACATATGAAAAGATGCTCTAGGTCACTCATCATCAGAAAAATGCAAATTAGCCCTGACCTGTGTGGCTCAGTGGGTTGAGTGCTGGCCTTCCAATCAAAAGGATGCCACTTTGATTCCCAGTCTAGGACACACGCCTGGGTTGTGGGCCAGGTCCCTGGTAGGGGGCACTCGAGAGGCAGCCACACATTATTGTTTTTCTCCCTCTTGTTCTCCCTCCCTTCCCCTCTAAAAATAAATAATAAATAAAATATTTAAAAAAAAAGAAAAATGCAAATTAAAACCACAATAAGACACCACCTCACACCTGTCAGAATGGCTGTTATCAAAAAAAAATCAACCAATAAAATAACATCCTGGTGTTGACCAAGATGTGGAGAAAAGGGAACCCTCATGCACTATTGGTGGGATTGTATTGGTGGAGCTACTATGGAAAATATAATGGAGTTTCCTCAAGAAGGTAGCTTCTGGATGGGGGAAGATTAGAGGGTGGAGGGATTGAGCAGAAAGGAAAAAGGACTCGCAGACATGGACAACAGTGTGGTGATTGCTGGCGGGGCATACAGGGACTAAAAGGTAATGGGAAAAATATAATAAAGATTAAATAAAAAATAAATAAATAAATAATAAAATAAAATAAAATGAAATAAAAATAGAGCTTCCATACCACCCAACAATTCTACTTCTGGGTATTTATCCAAAGAAAACAAAAAACTAATTTGAAAAGATACACGCACCCCTATATTCACTGCAGCTACCTATGTTCATGGAGGCAACCTAAGTGTCTGTCCACAGACGAGTTGATAAAGAATATGTGCAATGGAGTACTACTCAGCAATAAAAAATGAAATCTTGCCATTGTACAACAACACGGATGGGCCTTGAGGGCATTATTCCAAGTGAAGTGAGCCAGTCTTTTGGAAAGTGACTGACAAATATTGTATGGTCTCCCTTCTACGTATGTGGGATCTACAGAACAAAAAAGGAGCTCACAGACTGATGCAGAGAGACAGAGAACAGACTGGAAGTGCCCAGAGGTGGTGGGTGGGGGTTCGCCAAAGGGGCGGCACTGCTCCAGGAATAAAAAGACAGGCCACAGACTGGGAAACAGAATTTGCAGATCACACCGTTGGTAAATGCCTTAGAATGCACAGAGAATTCTTGACAACTCAGTTTAAAAATGAGCCAAAGATTTAAACACTTCACCAAATAAGACACACAGATGCCAAGTGAACCTATTAGAAGATACTCAACATGGTTAAACACTGGGGAAATGCAAATTAAAAGCACAATGAGCCCTGGCTGGGTTGCTCAGTTGGTTGGAGCATCATCTGGAACACCAAGAAGGCTGTGGGTTCAATCCCGTCACGGTGCATACAAGAGACAGCCTATCAATGTTTCTCTCTCACATCAATATTCCTTTCTCTCTCTCTCTCAAAATTAATTTTAAAAAAATATCCTCGGATGAGGACTAAAGGGAAAAAAGCTACAAGAGAGACCTCTATGCACCTTAAAAGTTGCTTAAATTAAAAGGACAGCCGTTCCAAGTGTTGGTGATGATGTGAAGCAAATAAGTCTCTCATACACTATAAGTGGAGATAAGGAATGGTACAACCACTTTGAAAAACTGTTTGGCAATTTCTTAAAAAGTTAAACATACGCCTATATTCTCTAGGAATTTATCCAGGAGAAATGAAAGCGTATGTCCATACAAAGACTTGTATACTTGTCAACAGCAGCTTAACTCAGAACAGCCAAAACCCAGAAACAACCCAAAGATCCATCAGCAGGCGAGTGGATGGGTGCACGAAGGGCCACAGGCCCCTACAGTGGAGGACGACTCGGCAGTAAAATCAGTGGGCGTCTGCCACAGCGTGTGACCCTCAAAATACACCGAGTGAAAGAAGACAGACAAAAACGTACATGTTCTGTCATTCCATTTACATAAAATTCTAGGAAATGCCAACTAATCTCTAATGACAGAAAACCCATCAGTGGTTGGCTCAGGATGGGGCGGGGAGGAGGGAGGGATCACAAAGGGCAAGGGGCAACTTTGGGGCACCATGGCTGTGTTATCTGTCTTGACTGAGTGATGCTTTCACAGGTGTGTACATAGTGTGTCGAACTGATTAAACTGTACACTTTAAATAGGTAGTTTATTTTTTTCATTTAATCAAAAGTATATATATGTTTTACATTCAATATTATTTTGTATTAGTGTCAGGTGTACAGCATCGTGGTCAGACAATCATACGCTTTACAAAGTGTTCTCCCTGATGCTTCCACCTGGCACCATACATGGCTACTCTAATACTATTTTTTAAAGATTTTATGTATCTATGTATTTAATTTATTTAGAGAGGGGCAAGGGAGGGAGAAAGAGAGGGAGAGAACATCAATGTGTGGTTGCCTCTCACGTGGCCCTCACCGGTGACCTGGCCCGCAACCCAGGCATGTGCCCTGACTGGGACTGAACCGGTGACCTTTTGGTTCGCAGGTTCGCCCTCAATCCACGGAGCTACACCAACCAGGGCTATAATATTATTGACTATATTCCTTATGCTGTATTTTACATCCCATGACTATTCTGTAACTACCAGCTTGTACTTCTTAATCCCTTCACCTTTTTCACACATCTCCCAATCACCCTCCCCTCTGGCAACCGACAGTCTGTTCTCTATCTACAAGTCTAAATATTCAGTTTATTATATGTCAGTTACACCTCAAAACAGTTGTTACAATGGAATAGATATAATTATATTTATAAAATACATGTAGGGCATTACAAATAATAACAGAACATTCTCTGTATCCATCACCCAGTTTTAAATAGTAAACATAAGAATCATTTTTGAAAATTTCCATATTCCCCTACCAGTCTAAAAGTCAGGTTTTCCTATTAAAAATGGATGTCAAACTATTTTTTTTAACACTTGTGATTCTCAAGCTTGAATATTCTGGAGAACTATTTTTCATCTAAATTAGCTGAATCGATGCGGTAGTGCATAATTTGAAGTTCACACTTGCCCTTTACCCCTGACCAGTGTGCGTCCTGCAGCAAAGCTCCAGCAGAGCAAACAGTCACCAGTTCTGGTCAGGGCTCTCGCCCGTGTTGCGGGTTCAGTCTTTTGCAAAGCAACCAATCGATTTCTCTCCCTCTCTCCCTTCCCTTCCCCTCCCTCTAAAAAATAATAAATGAAATAAGAAAAGAAGGAACAAACGAACTTGTCCTTTAAAAATGAGCAGCCCGAAACAGTGACTTAAAAATAATTTTGTCGAGTTAGGGTCTGGAAGTCTCAGCACAGATTGCTAAAGGGAAAAAATTCTCGATAACTGTAGCCAGTAGGCACGTCTTCTCGATTTCCTTTTCAAAGAACAAGGAAGGAGGGCGCGGAAGGCGGGGCGGGGAGAGGGGCGGAGCGGGAACAGGGTGGGGGGTGTTGCAGGGAAAGCTCCCGGTCTGCCTGCTCCTGATACAGTTTAACCAGGCTCCACCCACGGGTTCTGTTTTCTTTACAGAAGGCATTAGAAGACCTGGATAGGGAGTAAGGACACGGTGCATAGAAAACTGCAGTAGCTTCCAAGCCCAGAGAAGGGGGAGCAGGAACAAATTTGGAAAAAGGGATTGTAATCACCTTTCCATCTAAGGAAAAGCTAGGAACCTCATTTTGCTTCAAGAAAACAAAGCTATGAGTCAGCTTTTGCCAAAGGTCTATTAAGTGGGTGAAACAGGCCTTTTGCTCCTGATCTGACCTCTGCTGCAGCTTTCTCTTGTAGCACAGCCAATTCCCTCCTCTGAAGCTGATAGGCTCTGGACTGGGGCCAAACCTTGCCTCCTGCAGTTAAAGGAGTCAGGTCGCCAAACGGGCTGTTTTTTCTCTTCCCAGTGATGGCGCTGACCATCTTTATCCTCCGGCTGGCCGTCTGCATTCTGGTACTTCCCCTGTACTTGCTCAACTTTCTGGGCTTGTGGAGCTGGATCTGCAAAAAATGTTTCCCCTACTTCTTGGCGAGGTTCAGTGAGATGTACAACAAACACATGGCCAGCAAGAAGCGCGAGCTCTTCAGCAACCTGCGGGACTTCACAGGCCCCTCCGGGAAGCTCTCCCTGCTGGAGTTGGGCTGTGGCACGGGGGCCAACTTCAAGTTCTATCCGCCTGGATGCAGGGTGACCTGTGTTGACCCCAACCCCAACTTTGAGAAGTTCTTGATCAAGAGCATTGCTGAGAATCGACAGCTGCAGTTCGAGCGCTTCGTGGTGGCCGCCGGGGAGAACATGCACCAGGTGGCCGACGGCTCCATGGACGCAGTGGTCTGCACCCTGGTCCTGTGCTCTGTGGAGAGCCAGGAGCGGATCCTCAAGGAGGTGTGCCGAGTGCTGAGGCCGGTGAGTGAGGGGGGTGTGAGGAGGGCTGGTTAGTAGCAAACACCATCATCAAAGGCAGTCCCATCAATTTCAGCTAAATTCAACAGTCTAAGGTAAAAAGTAAACTAGAGAAGACACTATTGCATTTTTTAAAAATCTTAGAGTGGGAAAGAAGCTGTAAAGGGAACGACCGATAAATCTGAATACACAAAATTTTAAAACTGCAGGAAAAAAACTACTACAAACAAAGTTAAAAGTACAAGAACTTAGAAAAAGTATTTGCTAGGGATGATAGACAAAGGGTTTAACTTCCTTCATATTAAAAGACATTACAAGTCAAAAGTCAATAGGATTTTTTAAATCAGTAAGAAAAACACATGAGAGACAGTTGGCGAGTCCGGTGGCCACCGCGGGGAGAGGAGAGCCCAGTGGAGATGGAGGTCCAAAGCCCCACGCCCCCTACTACCGCCGGGTTGCAGCGCCGACTCCCGCTCCGCCCTCCCCGCCGCGCCGTCCCCGCCCATTGCCTGCCCTGCGGTGCCGGAGGCCGCGAGGTCTGAACGGCGGGAGCAGCTGGGCGCCTGCGTCTGCTCCTGCTGCTTCTACTGCTGTGGCCTCGGCCGGGATCCCGGCTGTCCACGACCGAGACCTTAGCCACCTGAACGAGGACAGCCGCAGCCCGTGGCCGTGGCCGTGGCGGGCCCCAGCCGGCCCTGGCCAAGGTGTGGCATTCTTTACAAATTCGAGGCGAGGCCCCCCCCCCCTCCACCTGCAGAAAGGTTATGTATGACTTGTTTTATTGCGGTGGTCTGGAACTGAACCCATAATGTGCCCGAGAAAGGGCACACACCAGCTGTCCCCGTTCATACCAATAAAGAAGATCTAGATATGGCAACTAATTTGGGGTTTGGCCATGCGCTTGTCGCTGCCATTTCAGTTACCACTGTACCTGAACTGGGTGATGAGGTGTTTTTTGTAACTGCCTGTGGCAGCGCGCTCTGACCATTTGACAGTGCTGGCTGGTGCTGTGCTGGTCTGGGGCTTGATTACTCGCTATCGTTTTGTTGGGCTGTGCCGCCACCATCACCCCAGGGTCTACACCTACTATGTTTCCACTGCATTATTTGCCATTTTTGGCTGGGAAGGCTTGAAGATGGGTCCACAGGAAGGTCAAAAGAAACTGGAAGAAGTTGAAGCAGAATTAAAGAAAAATGGTGAAGAATTTCAATGAACCAACTCTTAAATGGACCAGATGTTGAGATGGGTACAAGCAGGGTACCTCAGAAAAAGTGGCCGCATTTGATTTCACCCATGTTTGTCCAGGCTCGTACACTAACATTCTAAGCAGGGCGGAGTGATCCCTCTCGACTAACTACGGTTGTTCGTCAGCGAGAGCGCCCCCTGCGGCGGCGCCGGGGGAGGGACGGGGACTCGGCTAGGGGCTGGGTCCGCTCCCACTGGAGGAGGAACGAGAGGATCGGCGGAGGCGGCGCATTTTTGGCACTTGCTGCATTATTCCTAAGTCCTGATTCTGGTTTTTAATAAGCTCTTGACACATCTATATTTAGTTTAAGATGGGTAATTCTTGTGTTTATGTACATAGTGTACACTGAAAGTGATGAAAATATTGTAAAAGAAAGAAAGGAAGAAAGAAAAACAGAAAAGTAGGCAAAGAGCAGGAACCAAAATACAAATAAAAATAGCCAATTGTATGATACAAATGCTCAACCTTATAATTAAAGGACAAATTAAATCAAGATACCATTTTTACCTGTTACACTGTCAGAGACTTTAAAGGCCAATGCGGTGTTGGGGTGAGTTTGGGAGCCCCTCACACACCGGAGAAAGTGCGCTCTTTGGAGGGCAATTTGATAATATCAAATTACTTTATTCTTATTGAATTTATTGCAGTGACGTTGGTTAATAAAATGATATAGGTTTCAAGTGTGCACTTCGATAACACATCATGTATGTTGCATAGTGCTCACCTCCCAACGTCACATCTCCTTCTGTCGACACGCATTTGAGCCCCTTTACCCTCTGCCACCGCCCCGCCCCTCCCCTCTGGAAACCACCACACCATCGTCTGCGTCTGTGAGTTTTTGCTTGTTGTGTTTGCTCATGTGTTGTTTTCCGTTTTATATCCTACATATGAGTGAAATCATTTGGTTCTTTACTTTTTCTGAAGGACTTATTTCGCTTAGCATGACATTCCGAAGACCAGCCCACACTGTCACAAATGGCAGCGTTTCACCTCTTCTCGTGGCCGAGCAGCGCTCTCCTGCGTGCACGGGCACACCTTCTCTATCCGTCCTCTCCGGAGGGCGCTCCGCCGCCGCGAATGATGCTGCAGTGAGCGCAGGGGCGCGTCCATCTTTACAAATAACTGTTTTCAGATTTTTCGGTACTCAGAAGAGAGGTGGCTGGATCAGATGGTAATGCTACTCTTCATTTTTTGAGAATTTTCTGCATGGCTCTCCATAGTAGCTGTCCCAGTTTACATCCCCACTAGCAGTGAGCCGGGGCTCCTTTTTCTCTACAGCCTCTCCAACAGAGAAGAAAACAGGTACTAAACTTAAGGACCTTGGTCATAGGGAGGATGTTATAAATTTGTCCCCAAAAGCAAGGGAAGCAAAAGCAAAAATATCAAAATCTAAGGTGCACATACTCCTTTACCCCAATATGAATTTGTCCCCTAGCTCTACTGCACAAATGTGAAAAAACTCTAGGCAAAAATATTCATTATGGTTTGTGTAATGGTACAAATTGGAAATAACCTAGAAGTCCATCGACCGGAGGCTATTCAAGTAAATTGCCACACAGTATGAAGAACTTCTGTGCAGCTGTTAAAACCAATAAGGAACAGTTATCTATGTTGGTATGAAAAAGTCCCCAAGAGATTATGTTAAATGAAAAAATCAAAGTGTAGAAAATGATGCAGAATATAAGCCTATTGGTGGGGAGGGGCAGGGAGAATATACCTAAATGTGTATCTCTGTTAATGGGAATGATAGACAAGAAACTATTAGTAGTGGTGCCTCTCGGGAATGGGACGAGGGCGGGGGGAGGAATGCCTTTCTGCATAGTTTGAAATTCTTAATGCTTCTATGTAATTTCCACATATTACCTTTATTTATTATTTGTTCAAAAACTAGTCTAAGATAGTTTTATTCCAGATATACTTGAACATAAATAAAGTATGGATATCTTAACATTTGAATTTACTTTTCTAGGAGAAAAGGGTGTCCTGCAATCCCGCATTCTATTTTCTAATAAAGGAAGTTCCTCAGGAAGAAAAGGACTTGAAGATAGGATTTACAGGCAATTATATAATTTTGTCTTTGGCTTAAGGATAGGCCAACATCAAAGTAATAAATGAAAAAGGTCTGATTCTTAAGGCCAAAAGCTGGGTTCTTGTGTCCTAAGCCTGGGCACTAACTCAGCATAGTTAGTAAATGTTGTGTTCACAGTGTTACTGATCTCACAAAACCCCTACAGAGCAAGTGATTAACTTCTCCATTTTATAGTACTGATAACACTCCGAGGGAGATCAAACTCTTGGCAGACCTCCATTGTTCCCGCGAAGCATCCACTCTCTGCTGAATAAAACCAGCTTTATTACAGTCTCATTTAACACAACAGTCCTGTAAAGTAGGCATTGTCTTCATGTTGGGCTGGGGAAACAGACTCAGAGAGGTTAAGAAACTTGCTCAAAGTCACACAGCTAGTAGGTCTTGCTTTAATGCAAACGTTCTTACCTCCACTCCACATGGTCACTCGAGCTTCTCTCTCTGACTTCCATGTTTCTGCTACTTTTGCTGACTGTTCTTCCTCCAGCCATACCTAAATACTGGGATTTCCCTTTGATTCTCCTTCCACTCACACAGCCCCTGGGGCAGTCTCACGCACCCCCAGAGGTTTCGAGTACCAGGCGTACTTAGATGTTTCCAAATCAAATGGCATATCTATCGCAGCTCCAAGTGTCCAGCTGTCCGCCTGGCAGTCTCCTGCATTATCCAGGCGGCGGTACTGACCTCCCAGACCTGGCTCTCCTCCTTTCTCTCCTGTCCTGTTCTGTGGTTGGTTGGTTGGTTAGTTTTTATCAGGAAATTTCAAGTTTCCCATTGATGAACATAGATCTCAGACTCACTCAGAGAATTTGGGGGAACTCCATCTCTCAACTCTCTGCCTGGGAGAGCCAAGACTACGGTAGCTAGAAGAGACTAAGAACAGGGGGGCAGTCACTGTGGGTTTTGGGGGTGACTGTTGGGCCCCGTTCCCCCTACTCACCTCAGAGACAGGCAGAAAACTTCTGAGGACCTCCTAGTAACATGGAAGCCTTATTTGTCTAGACACAACCTATATTTATAGGACTGTCTTAGATAAAGCAGCACTTTCAAATTCCTACATGACACTGATTTACACAGGGCATCCACTGACTGAGTAAAATACCAACTGACAGAATGTCAGCATGGACTCAGTCGTGCTTTTAGATGATTCAGCATTGTCAGTCACACTCACGTTCCTGCGACCAGGGTACCAAAGTATAGGACATGGTTATTCAGTCTCGAAGGCACTCGGTGTGGATTCAGACTCTCTCCCAGGCTTGCAAAGCAGAGCCTGAGAACAATTTTCACATGAATTAAAAGATTTTTTTTTTAAATAAAGAAGTAGAGATTTAAAAAAAATATTTTACTTATTTATTTTTAGAGAGAGGGGAAAGGAGGGAGAGAGAGAGGGAAACATCAATGTGTGGTTGCCTCTTGCGTGCCCCTCACGGGACCTGGCGCACAACCCAGGCATGTGCCCTGACTGGGAATTGAACCAGCAACCCTTTGGTTCACAGGCCGGAGCTCAACCTACTGAGCCACACCAACGAGGGCAGAAGGAGAGATTTTTTTTAAGAGTAATTAAAAGGTAATTAACAAACTGGGGAAAACATTTGTAGTATAGCCTTATTATACTAAAAGTCCTTAGTAATTAGTAAGAAAAAAACCCAACACTCTATTAGAAAACTGATAAAGGACATCAACAAGCAAATTAGAAAAGAAAAAATACAAATAGTAAGGGTTAGTAAAAGATGTTATATCTATTAAGAATATTAAAAGACATGCATAGTATTGAAAATGAAATACCATTTTACCCATCAAATTAACAAAGGTGCAGGGAGGAAGCACTAACGAGAGTTATTGGCAGTGGGCGTTCATGCCCACTGCTGGTAGGAATATAAATTTGCTACAACTTTTCTGAAGGGCAGTTGGACAGCTTGTACCGACAGCTTTTAAAAGGCACAGACTTTTGACTCAGCAAGTCCACTTTTTAGCAAGTTACTCATTTGGAAAGAATGAGAGATAGTCACAAAGATTTGTGGGTAAGGGCAAATATGGATAACCAATTTATAATAATAGAGAAAATTCGGAAATAACCCAAATGAGAATACTTAAATAACAGATGGTAGCTTCAGTTGTGTGAAATACTATGTATGATTTTTTAAGTTATGTTTTAGAATACTTTTCAGACACGTAAATAAGATTAAGTAGGTTACAAAATAGAACATATATTCCAATCCTAGTTTTAGGAGAAAAATACATCTTCATATATAAAAGTACACACAAAACCTTAACAGTAGTTATCACAAGGTGATGGCCTGGTAGTTGATTTTTTAAAAATCTTTTCTGTATTTTCTAAATTTAAAAAGAAGTTTTTTAAATAAACATATTGGTGAGACAGTACTGCCAGCCTCTGGAGCCTCCCCACTGAGGCTCAAAACATTCTGACCCTTACCAGCTGGTGAATGAAGCAAGGTGCTTATTTTCTGAGCGCCTCCTTTCTCAGTTCCCTCGTCTATAAAAATAGGAATGATAACAATGATGCTTACTAAATAAATGTACTGGGGGGGGTCGAGTTCACAGATGATGGGCATTAAGGATATAGCACCTCGTACCCAGTAACTGCTTTACGTGCTAGCTATCGTTATGTATGTATTACATATTCTTTACAATCAGAAAACAGAAGCGTGAATGACTGCTTTAGACTGGCCGCTCTGTGTACAATTCGGCTGAAGATGAAACTATTGACCAAAATGATATCTTAGTAAGTTTTAACTTATCCGTGTCTTCTCATGGAGTTGACCTTTGGGGCCACTGAAATCTGATGCTTCAGTCATCTTAGGAGTCTGTTTTCCCTAAGCTAAAAGCCTTGACATGTGTTTCCTTTTCTCTTTTTCAGGGAGGGGCTTTTTATTTCATGGAGCATGTAGCAGCTGAGCATTCAACCTGGACTTACTTCTGGCAACAGGTCCTGGACCCGGCCTGGTACCTTCTGTTTGACGGGTGCAACCTGACCAGAGAGAGCTGGAAGGCCGTGGAGAAGGCCAGCTTCTCCCAGCTGAAGCTGCAGCACATACAGGCCCCGCTGACCTGGGAGCTGGTGCGCCCTCACATCTATGGATATGCTGTGAAATAGCGCGAGCGGGGAGTAAAAGGCTGAATGAATGGCTCGAATAATTTAAGGCTTCAGTTTTACACTTAAAATACTAATTGGGAGTATTAGAGAAACCCTCTTTTGAGAAACCCTTTTTGAGATAAAGTTGAATTTCATCCCAAAAAGTTTACACTAAACCCTATTTAGCCAGTTTCTATTGCCTCCAAAAAAATAAAAAACAAAACAGCTTTGAACTCTCCTTTAGAAGGAAATGGTGAGCTTTGATCATTGAAGTCTGCAATTATCCCCAAACCTGAGTTTATTCAGTAACTTCAAAATGTTTCCAAATACCTTATTTAAGTTGTACCCAACAGGTTTGAATTTCACCTCCTCTTTGAGAGCGTGGTGAAATAAGCAGTTAAATCATGCAAAAGAAGACTTGGAAAAAGGAGAAATAAAAAGATCTTGCCCTGGCTGTTATTGCTCAGTGGATTGAGTGCAGGCTGTGAACAAAGGGGTCGCTGGTTCGATTCCCTGTCCAGGCACATGCCTGGGTTGCAGGCCAGGTCCCCAGTAGGGGGTGCGCGAGAGGCAACCACACATTGATGTTTCTCTCCCTCTCTTTCTCCCTCCCTTCCCTTCTCTCTAAAAATAAATAAAATCTTTTTTAAAAAAAGATCATACTGACTCACAAACTGAATAGATACACACTAGTTGAAAATCCAAATCTAAATAGCACAGATTTGTTAAAGAAATCTGAATCTATTTGTTCTCTTAGTGTCACTGGGCTGGCTTTCAAAACATGTACCAGGATGTCACCCCTCGTTCTGCCACCTCTGTCACACCTTTCATTCCTCTGTCCACCCAAGTGTGTTTTTCTGCATTCCAGTTTTCAATCCTTAGGATGAAACTATATCAGAATTATATCTGACAATTTACTATGTCCATGAAACTACGTGAGGCAATTAAGGTTCTTGGGTTCATTTTCCTTATAATCGTGCATATACTTTGCTGAATGCAGTAACTGCAGGCCAGGAAGAGACCCACTGTAATCAGGAAATCTTTGTATAATTAGGTACAGCTTGTAAGAGTCCCTAAAAACCAGCAGTCTGTGAGTCTGTAAAGAAACAGACAGGTATTTTTTGGATTATTTGGATGAAATTTCCACCCCTCTCCCAAGATGATCTCTTTGTTCCTAGCAACCCAGTGCTTTCAAAACAAGTGTCGAGTTGATCAGTCAGAGGGTTTAAGTGTAGGATTTTCAGCAATAGTTTACATGTATTTTCATAAATTTAGTATATTTTCTGATATCCTTTTGCAAAAGGACTACTTTAAATATCAAATCAATAAATTCATATGCATTTTAGGAACAACAATAAAATAAGTGATTTATATATTTGCTGGCTTGGTTTCATTTTTCTTCATGTCTCTGGGAGGGCTTTTCTTCCTCTTGAAAAGTTAAGCTATTTGAACGTACAGATTTTTCTTTCTCCAGCCAAGTAGCTATAAACACAGCTAGCAGATTCTAGAAAAACCAACTTTGGAAGGATCAGAATGCATTTTGAAAGATTCAAGTCCAAAGGCCCCGTTCGTGTGATCTGAAGAGCAGCAAGGGAGGAAGCTTACTGTTCTCTTTTGAACATGAAAACAGTCACCGTTGCAGCGAGGTTGGGACACTGACCTAAGGCCTCCTGGGCACTGGAACATGAATCTCCTGCCTCTAGAGTCTCCCCAAAGTAGGAACCTCCTTAACCTGCCCACCTTGCTATTGTTTAGGTCAGCCTAGTGACTGAGAAATACGAAAAGCCACAGGTTGAACGCTGAATGGTGTGGCTCAGTTGGGTGCCGTCCTATAAACCAAAAGGTCACTGGTTCGATTCTTGGCCAGGGCACGTGCCTGGGCTGTAGGTTCAGTCCCCAGTGGGGCACATCTGAGAGGCAACTGATTGATTTTTTTCTCTCTCGCATTGATGTTTCCTCCTCTTTCTCCCTCCCTTCCCTTCTCTCCATAAATAAATAAATAGCCACAAGTTGACATGATGAAATGTTATTGGCATGTTGGAAGGTAAGTAATAGTGCAAAGTACCAGACACATGCTTACCAACTCCTTCTTGCCTTGAATGGTTTGGAAAACATTATCCTCAACTTCTACAGACAGCACTGAGGTGTAGAGAAATAAATAAATGAAGTTCCTGGCATTCCACAAGTTACAAAGCAAGTCTTGTAAGCCCTGATTCCCAAGACCACAAAACCTGTTTTGACTATGATTGCTAATATTACCTTTTCACTGCTTTCCTCCTCTGGCCTAGAAAATTTATGGTCACTCCAACAGCCTGAGGAGTGAGTCTCAGTTGGCTCTTACTGACAACGCAGGGTCACAAGCCCTTCCCTGAGCTAATCATGTTTAGATGGGATGGGTTATGCTGATCGTATCAAGTATGGTCACAGCGTTCCACCCCTGGGGCTGAGCATACCCAGACCCCGTGGACTGAGACGAAGAGACTCGTGGATCATCCAGATAGAAACAGGACCGCTGGCCCTGGCTGGTGTCGCTCAGCTGGTTGAGCACGGCCTGCGAACCACAGGGTCACTGGGTTATTCCTGATCTGGACACATGGCTGGTTCGTAGGCAAGTCCTCAGCTGGGTGCATGCAGGAGGCAACCAGTCGATACTTCTCTCACACATCAACGTTTCTCTCCCTCTCTCTCTCTTTTCCTCCCCTCTTCCTAAAAATAAATAAAATATTTTTTAAAAATCGATGAAAACGAAAGCGGGAATGGATGTGGGGAAGGCACACCACAAATGCCCAGTATAAACTCATTGCTGCATTTCAGTCAGACCCTGTCTGCTGTCCTGGGGTGGATCACATGGCACTGTGCTTACAACACTGGCTTGTCAGTGGGATAACTGCATGCAGTGAGGAAAATAAAAAACAAAATGACACTGGCTTCAGCATCAAAGTGATCTAGATCAAGTCCTGGCTGTGTCATTCATTGCCTATGTGACCTTGAGCAAGGTCACATTCTTCATCTGTTTTGGGGATAGTTTCTACCTAAGGGGCTATTGTGAGGTATTAATGAAGTGAAGCACTTGGCACTTGATAAACGTTGATCTTCAGGTAACGAATGTGTGGGTGCCTGCTGCGTGCTCTGCTCTTGGTGCTCCGCCCTGCTCTCACAGAGCACGCAGTTGTAATGCTGTAGGAGCTGGGGCACCGGAGGGTGAAAACTGACCCCCCCAGGAGGAAGGGGATCAGAGGCCTTCTTGAGGAAGTAGCTTCTGAGCTGAATTCCAGAAGATGAGTATAGAGTATTTCGGCTTAATGGAACAGCTTGTGCCACGAACAGATGAAAGGAGGAAGCACAGTCTATTCAAGGAACCGAAAGAAGGTTGGCACAGCTGGGCACCAGAGCCCGAAAGGCGGGTTTGGGGAGGGCTACTATTTCCATCAGTTTCTTGCTAATTTTTAAGAACCTGGACCCATGAGCCCAACACTTATTTTAAAGGCTAATGAAAAACACATTAAAATGTCTTTTATTTATACTATAAAACATTCTGTTCCTAAGTGTTCTCTTTCTTCTAAATTCCTACACATTTTACACTTGAGTAGAAACTGAACTGCTGCATAATAGTTCTTTTTGTCCTCTTGATCCTGACATAAGCCTTTCCCTTCAGTATTTCTTTGGAAAACGCAGAACTTAACAGAACTGAAATTTAATTCTTGTTTATCTGTTAAGGCAACTGAGACATAACCTTCTTTCCCCCTTCACTGGATTTGCCCCACTCACACAGCATGGAAAAACAGCCACTCAGCAGACAACTCTCCTGGTGTAGAAAGAAGTGGCTTCCCAGGCAGGCACCAATGCCTGCTCCAGATCACGATCACTTGAACCAGAAAATGCTTTAAACCAGTCTCCACACCACCATGTCTTCACCAACCATCTTCACGCTCATAACTTCCAGAACAGCTTATTTTTTTATTTATTGTTGTTCAATTACAGTTGTCCCAATTTTTGGCCCTTGCCCCGCTCACCCCCTTATTCTAAATTTTTATTAATGAATTGATTTTGACACACACAGAGAGAAACATGGATTTGTTGTCCCATTTATTTATGCATTCATTGGTTGATTGTTGTCTGTGTCTTGACCGGGGATCAACTCACAACCTTGGTGTTCTAAGCAACTGAGCTAGCCAGCCAGAGCCCCGAACGCTTTATTTTGGCCATTCCCACAACTGAAAATCGCAACGTGTCTACTCAACAGAATACTGAATGTAAGCCGCTCAGCTCAGCTCTGCATTCAGGATCATCTTTCAGCTGACACCTCAACCCTTTCCCCCACTTTGTAGTCCTGTGGGAAAAGCATGGGGTTTGGAGTCAGATATTCTAATATTCTAAACCACATCTTCTCATGTATCTTACTAATACTTGATTTCACTTGGTATGTGAGGATAGCTCCTGTGTCTCCTAGGGCTCCTGTGAGGATGGAATGAGATAAATACAGAAGGTGCTCTGTAGACTGTGTCCTCGTGAGCAATCAGCACCGGCGCCCCCCCGCGCTTGACACCTCACGCTGCTCAAGGCCCCGCCTCCTCGAGCACTTGAGAGAGTAACAGAATGAAGTGTGTTTTTCTATCAGAAAGGATATTTCACTTCAATAAATGTGGTCCTGGAATTCCATTTGACTGGATTATTGGACATTATACTGTTTTCTGAAGGTTCAGTGTAAAGAAACCTCCCATAAAAAGTAACTGGGCAATGCTCTCGTTTTTGCACCCAACAATAAAAAGCCTGGCCCCCCCACATGAGATGCACTTGCTCCCGTGGCTGCAAGTAACTTCCATGCAGAGTGCTGTGGATATGACATGATTTTCTGTGTCCCTCCAATCTCGGCTCCCGTTTTATCTGTCAAGCTAAGCAGGTGCTACTCAGGCTGCAAAAGAAGTAGCACTCAGTTCGAATTCTATCTCACTTCTGAGGTTATGAGGATGGATTATTAACTGTGATGCCAGAGAAAGGCTTTTCAAATGTTTCTGTCCACCAAAGCTTAGCAACAAAGAAATCTAAAAACCTTTTTTTAAAAAAGCAAAGACTGCCTTAAAATATGTATTTCTTATAAATATAAATGATGCCATATACCACATTGCTTGCCAATGCACACAACCCCATTTACCCGGATGTCATAAGGGAACGTTGGAGAATGTGGACACTATTAATACATTGTTAACCTATCAGCCCACATTTTTGCTATTGTGCTTTTATTTTCTAGCCTTCATCTGGATAGGAACCCTTCTGGGATCCTGAGTAAAACTTCCTAAAGAAACATTTGCCTTATGCTCACAGAGCACCTGGATGACACATAGGTCTGAAAAATGTGAGAATTAGGTACAAATTGTGATACCAAATACCAGTTTTAGTTATTATGGGGCCATAAGAAACTCCTTATAAAAGGTATAGAGACTTCTGGCCAAGATGGAGGCGTAGATAGACACACTGTGCCTCCTTGCACAACCAAAACTAAGGACAACAAAAATTTAGACACAAAAAAACAACCAGAACAGAGAGAAATAAACTGAAGGAAAGTCTGACACCCATCCATCCAGACCGGTAAGGAGGGGTGGAGTCAGAGGCCTATGGAGAGGGGTCGAGGGGTCCCTGCAGGAAAAAGCATTGGCTGGCAGACATGGGCGCGCAGGGCCCAGGAGGCAATTGGCGCACCCCAGAAGCGCAGGAACAGCGGACAGACCCGGTGGCAGACCCTGGGCACAGGAGGCAACGAGCAGACCCAGTGAGGGGCACAAGGCAGCTGGCTGTCCACAGTCACACATTCGCACACAGACAAACTAAGCGAAAACGGGCAGCGACACAGACCATGCAACCCAGGAATCCAGCGCCAGGAAACAAAGCCTAAAAGCACTGATTGAATACACCTGTGGGGGTTGAGGCCGGGAGAACCTCTCAGCCTCACAGGAGAGCTCCCTGGGGAGACCCACAGAGTCCAAGAAAGTACACAAGCCCACCAGCCCAGGAGCCAGCACCAAAGGACCCAGTCTGCTTGTGAGAAGTGGCAGAGGGGCCTGAAGTCCTAGAGAGAGCAGAGCAGGCACCATTGTTCCCTCTCACACCCCACCCCCACATACAACATCACAACCCAGCGACTGGGGTGCCCTGCCCTGGTGAACACCTAAGGCTCCGCCCCTCATACGCAACAGGCTCAACCAGACCAAAGAGGGGGTGGGGAGACGGCCCAAACAGAATAAAAGCCCCTTGGTCAGTACTTTTAAGCAAACGAGAGATTGCCAACCTATCAGATGCACAGTTCAAAGCACTGGTGATCAGGATGCTCACAGAATTGGTTGATTTTGGTCACAAATTAGATGAAAAAATGAAAGCTACAGTAAGTGAAATGAAAAATGCACATAGAACCAATAGTGATGGAAAGAGAACTGAGTTGCAAATCAATGGAATGGACCAAAAGGAAGACAGGAACAATCAAACAGAAAAGAATAAAAAAACAAGAATTCAAAAAAAATGAGGAGAGGCTTAGGAATCTCCAGGACATCTTTAAACATTCCAACATCCGAATTATAGGGGTACCAGAAGGGGAAGAGGAAAAACAACAAGTGGAAAAGTTATTTAAACAAATAATAAAGAAGAACTTCCCCAATCTGGCAAGGGAAATAGACTTTCAGGAAGTCCAGGAAGCTCAGAGAGTCCCAAAGAAGTTGGACCCAAGGAGGAACACGCCAAAGCACATCATAAGTACATTAGCCAAGGTAAAAATGAAGGAGAGAATTCTAGAAGCAGCAAGAGTTAGGGGACAGTTACCTACAAAGGAGTTCCCATCAGACTGTCAGCTGATTTCTCAAAAGAGACCTTGCAGGCAAGAAGGGGCTGGAAAGAAGTATTCCAAGTCCTGAAAGGCAAGGACCTACATCCAATATTACTCTATCCAGCTAAGCTTTCATTTAGAATGAAAGGGCAGATAAAGTACTTCTCAGATAAGGTCACGTTAAAGGAGTTCATCATCATTAAGCGCTTATTTTATGAAATGTTAAAGGGACTTACCTAAGAAAAAGAAGATAAAAAATATGAATGGTAAAAAAAGACTTCAAACTCACAGTTAGTAACAACCATACCTAAAACAAAAGCAAACTAAGCAAACAACTAGAACAGGAACAGAACCACAGAAATGGAGATCACATGGAGGGTTAGCAACAGGGGAGTGGGAGGAGGAGAGAGGGGGGAAAGGTATAGAGAATAAATAGCATAGACAATAGGTAGAAAATAGGGGGAGGGCAAGAATAGTATGGGAAATGTAGGAGCTAAAGAACTTATGACATATGAACATGAACTAAAGGGGGGAATGTGGGTGGGAGGGGGTGGGCAGGGTGGTAGAGTGAAGGGGGAAAATGGGACAACTGTAATAGCATAATCAATAAAATATATTTTTAAAAAAGGTATAGAGTCTCTCACTAGAAAAGGTATACAAATAAACATACCATTTGAAAGGAAAACAGGCATGTCAGGCACCTGTCTAGGCATGTTGTCATCACCTCCGAAGTGCCACATATGAAACTGTAACCTCTGGAGTCCCATTCTTGGAACGCAGCCTTCTAGCCTTTTGCCCACCCATCCAGCTCACAGACCTCTAACGCCTCGGTCCTGGCTTCATCCCTCTCAGGTGCCCGCGGACCCTGACCCCCTTCCCCGCCAGGCTGGACTGAGGAGGAAATCAAATTCATCGCCTTCTCCTACTCCTGCCTTCTTTCCCTACTGCCATACAAATCTGCCAATGCCTTTGTTTTTAAAGAGTTTTTTTAAGATTTTATTTATTTATTTTTTAGAGAGAGGAGGAGGGAGAGAAAAAGAGAGGCAGGAAACATCAATCAGTTGCATCTCGCACAACCTCAACCAGGGACCTGGCCCGCAACCCGGGCATGTGCCCTGACTGGGAATTGAACTGGAGACCTTTCAGTTTGCGGGAGGACGCCCAACCAACTGAGCCACACCAGACCAGGCAAATCTGTGGATTTCTGACCATGGGGTCTCTATTACCCCTAATCTGCTTATCATTCTGTATTTTTTCCTTAGCAATTGGCAACACTGTTTTTGTCACTGTCACTCAAGCTGGAAACCAGGACATCTACCTAGTTTCTCTCTGACCTCCCACAGTCAGACACCATCCCTTCCTTTCTCCTCCTGTTGCTGCTGTAGCAAATTACAGCAAATTTAATGGTTTAAAGGGGAGGTAGGAGAGGATATGAGTGGACAAATGGGGATGGACGGAGACTTGACTTAGGTTGGTGAACACACAATATACATACAGATGATGTATTATAGAATGGTTCACTTGAAACCTATATAACTTTATTAACCAGTCTCACCCCAATACAGTCAATATATAAAAGTTTTTAATGGCTTAAAACAATACAGATTTATTATCCTACAGTTCCGAAGGACAGAAGTTCAGAATGGGCTTCACTGGGATGAAATCGAGGTGCCGGCAGGGCCGTCTGTCTGGCGGGAGGCCTGAGGCAGGATGTCTCCCTGCCTTTGCACACCCATGGGGTCGCCCGGATTCCTTTGCACGTGGCCCCTTCATCCATCTTCAAATCCTTCTCTGAATCTGACCAATCTTGCCTCCCACTTTCACTTCTAAGGGGCCTAGTGATGACTTTGGCCACACCCTGATAATCCAGGAAAATCTCCCATCTCAGGGTCAGCTGGTTAACACTCTTAAATCCATCTGCAGCCTTATTTCTCTTTGCCTGTAGCATAACGCGTTCAGCAGGTGTTGGGGATTAGGATGTGCACGTATCTGGGAATGGGGCGAGGAGCCATTATTCTGCCTACTATATCAGCTAGACCAGAAGAGAAAGAAAAGGTTAAAGGAAATATGTAAATGATAATGGGACCCTTGGTGAGGAACCAAACCCATCTAAACTAAGATAGACCAAGGCAAGAGCAGTGTGGAATGGCAAAATAGTTCTGGGAAGAACTGTATGAGGGATACAAAGGAACAAAATCTAGGTTTCCAAAAGAAAATTAGGCTGTGTTTTATAGGACGGTTCATGGTTGTCCCTAAAAAGTCTCCCCATGCTAAAATTATAGTTTCAATTCCTGGAGCCTTCCCATGTGATCCCTTGACTCAGAATCCTTCAGTGAATCTGGGGATAATGTCCAACCCTCCCCAAACTCTTCACAACTTTAAAATAATAAAACCTAACACTTAATTTTTAAGGATTCTTTGTTGCTGTATTTATCTTTAGAGAGAGGGAAAGGGAAGGAAAAAGACAAGGAGAGAAACATCGATGTGCAAGAAATACATCGATCATTTGCCTCTTGCACACCCACAACTGGGGACCTGGACCACAACCCAGGCAACTGCCCTGACAGGGAATCAAACCAGCAACCCTTTGGTTCGCAGGCTGGCACTCAATCCAATGAGCCGCACCAGCCAGGGCCATAATTTTTTTAAATAGGCAAAAATGGTCCTACACATGAAGAATTTCACTCACAATACAAGAAATGCTAATTAAAACTACTGTAAGAGACCAGTTTTCACATATCAGGGAGGCAAAGACTTCAAAAACCTGACAACACGTTTGTTGGGCAGGCGGTGGAGACACGGACACTTCTGCATCTTGCTGGTAGGAAGGCAAACTCGTGCAATTCCCGTGGAATCGGGCAGTATCTAACAAAATCACCTCTGACCCAGCAACCTCAGCTCTAGGGATTTACCCTGAAGATGCACTTCCAGCGGTATGGAAATACAGATGCACAGGCTGTGCACAGTGCCCTGCAGCGTTTCCACGCTAGAGGCTTGTGCACACGTCAGCACAGCGCCCTGCAGCTGTGAGCAGATGAGGAAGTGCTCTAGGAAGAGTTAAGATCTAATCTCAGGAGTAAATTAAGTAAACAAAAGCTATGCTAGCAAAATTGTCTATAGTGTGGTACCTTCTCTGTAAAAAAAAAAAAAAGGGTAAATAAGAAAACACATAGGTACCTGTTTATTTTGGCGAATAGGTACTTAGGAAGAATAAGCCAGAAACTAGTAAGAAACAAATAGGTAGCAGAAGAGTAGAAATAAAGGGGAGAGAGGAGTGACACATTTTCAAATACACCATTTGTGTAGTTTTGATTTTTGGAACCATGTTTATGTTTTACACAAAATACATAAAAGAATGTCTTACATGAAATAAAATTTAAAAAGAGGGGAATGCTAAATTGGAAAAAGAAAAAACACCTAACCGTATTCTAAATGAATCAGCACATCGACACAGGTGGTAACACAATCAACCCAAGTAGCTTTTTTCCAGTTTTATTGAGCTCTAATTCACATATAAAATTTACCTGCAGTGTACAATTCAGTGATTTTTAGTATATTCAGAGTTTTACCACCATCACCAAAATCTATTTTTAGCACATTTTTCATCACCCGCCCTTAGAAGACTCCGTACTCATTAGTAGTCACTTCCTGTTTGCCCCCACTGCCTCATGGCCCGAGGCAGACACTCATCTACTGGGTGAGCCAAAAATTCCACATATTTTTCCTGTAAAACAAAAGATACATGTGTCTTTTTCACCAATAGCTTTATTAATTTGGGTATTTCGAGCATGTTGGCTATCTCCCACATGGTATAATGTTGATTGTTCTCAATTAATGTCTCGGTTTGATTGCTATCAACTTCAACTGGTCCGCCCAGTCACGGAGCATCAGTCAGAGAGGAATCTCCGGCACCAGACTTTGCCAACCACTTCTGCCGTGTTCAGTCAGCCACAGCACTTTCTCCAGAGCCGCACTAATTTTTTGTGTGTTTCAGTTGCATTTTTACCTTTCTTGAAATAATAAAGTATACTATGCTAAACATCGCATTTTTTTTCTGTCTTCAATATTAAAATGGCTACACAAAAATTCACCAATTTTGGTACGTTTTTTTAATGCACACTGTAATGACAGCTATCACAACACAATCTAACAAAATTGTTTTGAATGAAGTTAAAGATAACTAAGCGATACTGGAGCCATCTTATGGAAAAACCACATGAACTTTTTGGCCAAGCCAATACTTTCTGTCTCTACAGAGTTGCCTGTTCTGGACATTTCACATCAGTGGAATCACACATGCGTGTTCTCTTGTGACAGGCTTCTCTCACTTAGCATGCTTTCCAGCACCATCTGCGGTGCAGCACGTGTCAGTACTTCACCTCTTTTTCGGCCAAATAACATTCCATCGTGTGATCCATCACAATCACTTCTCCATTTGCACATGACGAACGTTTGGGTTGTTTCCACCTACTGACAATTGTGGATAATGATGCTACAATATTTGTATATAAGTCTTTCTGCAGACATGTGCTTTCATTCCAAGTGATTTTTGAAGACAGTATTTTGATTGTATTTCCGCTGACAAAAAGAGATATAAAACTATTTAATAGGTTTGTTTTTCACAGAAGTATGGGTTAGAAATTCTGAAACTGCTTTTTGTGTACTCTACAATTGAGCAAACACAGTCACAACGGGGATACTTTCTGAGAAATGCATTGCTAGGTGATTTCATCACTGTGATAACATCACACAGCTCACTCCCACAAACCCAGATGGTACAGCCAATCGCTCCTAGACTATAAGCCTGTACAGCATGTTACTGTACAAAACAATATGAGATCAAATCAAGCAAGAGAGAAAACTGCGCAATGAAAAGACATGGTGCACACAAGATGTATGAGGCTGTCACCTGCGTAGTACAGCGTACTGCTTTACGGGAAACTTTTACACTCTAAAAGAATGTTAAAATGTATGGTACAGTAAACACATAAACCAGTAAAATAGTTATCATTATCAAGCATTATGTACTACACATAATTGTATGAGTTTCACTTTTTTATATGACTGACAACACAGGGTTTTTTCACACCAGCATTACCGCAAACATGTGAGTAATGCATTACACTATGACCTAGGATGGTTATGATATCACCAGGTAATAGGAATTTTTCAGCTCCATTTTAATCTTATGGGACCACTGTTATATATGTGGTCTGTTGTTGACCAAAATGTCACTCTGCAATACATGATTGTAAATAAATATACTGAGGATAGTGAGAGTCTGGTCTCTCACCGTCAGAAAAAGGAATTACAAATATGACAAGGAGAAGATCAGAATGAACCCTGTGGACTTGGAATGAAATTGGAAATACTACTATGAACTCATGGTCTAAATATAGATAGTTATTTAGGAATAGAAATAGATACAGACACAGATAAAAATCCTAACTCTGTCTGCTGAGAAAGCTTGCAAATAATGATACTCCAGTAACAATGAGCATCTCTGGTGCCCAGAATTTGGTTTCTAAATACCATTCTACACTAAAATGAATCAGGACTCCTTGAAGAAATAGCTGGTTCCAGGGTTGGGGGAGGAAAAGTACAAGTTCAGCATGCAACAATGTGTTATGTCAGGACATAAAGTGTTCGGCCCTGGCTGGTGTGGCTCAATGGATTGTGTGCCAGCTTGTGAACCAAAGGGTCTCTGGTTCCATTCCCAGTCAGGGCCCATCCCTGGGCTGCAGGCCAGGTCCCAGTTGGGGGCATGGGAGAGGCAACTGATTGATGTTTCTCTCCCTCTCTCCTTCCCTTCCTCTCTCTCTAAAATCATTAAAAAAAAAAAAAGAAGTGTTTGAAGAATGATGGCATATCAATAACAGCCAGCTTGAAGGGACTCACACTAGCAAAAATCTGGGGCAATTTGACCATCAGAATAAATAATTATAGTAATGGATAAGTTACTGAATGAAATAGAAATTCATAAATCCAAACTGATGTATATATAAATATGATTCCTTATAGTAGAATGTCAATGAAATATGTAAAAGAAACTATGGCTTTAGACAATTACCATTTGGCAAACATAACATTAATTGATTCAGGCAAGGGAGCATCAATGGATGCTGATATTAATGGGTAAAAAGTCTGACAAACAACAGGATATGTGTATACATTAGAGTATCTCCTGACAAAATACTTGCTAATTGTAAAGGGGGAAATAGTAACTTCACGGAAAATTTGCATACACTACCTGCACCCAAATGGCGGAAGCAGCGGTGCGGTAGACAGGGCGACCCACGGCCACTCGAAAGAGGCGCTCCTCTCTCCAGTTCTGTGTTCGGTGCATCTGCAGTGCAGAAATCAGCAAGTGCTACAAATCGCAGCTTTTTACCCCTGGAAAGCCAGATGTTAAGTCATTTATCAGCGTAATACTGGAGCAAAGTTACTACCGCCAAACAGCTGACTTCATGTGCCTTGTGATGTTACACACCAGGGTCGACACTACATCACTTCTGTGGTTATTCTGCCAGAACTGAAAACTTCATTCTAATGATGGGAAAGCATCAGAAATAACCTGCATTGAGAGACATTCTATAAAATAGCTGGACGGAAGGACGAAATCATATTTAGATTCGTGATTAGTAACAGCCGGACATGCAGTTACTTCTTTGTACTGTTCTGGAAACTTTTCTGCAAGTCTGAAATCATTTAAATATTAAAAGTTTGTAAGAATAAAAAAAAAAAACGCGAACGCTCCCTGGTCTTCTGCCCTACCCTGCGGTCTTCGCGGCTGCAGTTGGGAAGAGGCAGGGAACCAGGACTTCGAGGCCTCAAGGTGCCCAGAGGTGCGTGATCACAACGGGAGCGAAGCAGCGCCCCAAGCCGCAGGCCCGGGAACCGCACTAGCCGGGTTGCCGGCGCAGGCGCAGGCGCAGGCGCAGGCGCAGGCGCAGGCGCAGGCGCAGGCGCAGGCGCAGGCGCAGGCGCAGGCGCAGGTGCAGGCGCCGGACAGCCGCTCAGGCCGCACCCTGCCGCCCCGCCCACCTGGCCTCGGATTGGCCGCGGGCGCAGGGACTTCACGTCCTCCTCGGAGGGCGCGCGTGCAGCTCGAGGCTCTGCTCGGGGTGCAGGTGTAAGGGCCCTGCGGCCCGAGGACTCCGGACGGACGGACGAGCTCGCGGCGCGGCCACGGAGCGCTGCCCCTCCGGCAGGCGCATCTTCCTGAAAGACACAAGTCTTAGCCCTCAGATGGCTAACCCCACGCATACCCGCAAACCCAGTGTTGCAGCCCCGCGCCCAGTTTCCTCTCGGTTTTGAGCCCTGGAGCTGGGTAATAGCAGTCACAACCACAGAGGGAAGTGGGGAGCTCCCTTGTGAAGGCAGAATTAAGTAATGACATCTTCTTCAAAAACCTTAATGTTTTCTTAATGTCTTCAAAAGCCTAATGTTTGCGGTCCAGGTGCTGCTGTTTCCCAGTGAGGGCTGTGACAACCTTGGCCATTGCCAGCCGGCCACTCCCCCTGGGGGGCGGGGGGCGGTGTTTACGGCTTTTCCCATTATCTATCAATTAGCTGGAAATTGAGCGAAATGTGCCCCAGCCTCAGCAAAGCCTGTTCCGATCTACTGCTCTCTGCTCAAGGAACACCAGGAGACAGACAGTAGGCGCTCGGGGAGGCCCAAGGTATTGTGCTTCTGCCATTTATGGGTTATATTTTCTGATGTAAGATGATTCATAGGATGAAGCCATTGTATTTGAATTTTGAGGTGAAAATAGTAAGTTGCTTGGGTAACAAGACTGAAGTGCTTGCTGTTAAACCACATTGATGGCGATTATAGTTGCTTTTCCAAGTTTCTTCACTCATCCCACGTAGACAAGGAAGGTTATTTCCATTGTCTAGCATAGCACCTGGCACATGGTAGGTGTTTGATAAATATCAATGACTTTACAATACCCTGCACATGCTGCAGAATTGGAGTGCTCATTCTCCCATCACCTGTACATCTGAATGTATATTTGCCTGCGTTGGCACTGCTGTCTTTCCTTAAAACAATATATTGTAAAATGAAACTCGGTGTTCTGTTTCTAGAAGCAATTCTGAGGTTCCCAATGATCTCAAATGCTGAGCAGAGAGGCTAAAAAACATGATTATGATCTGTTCCACTCTGTATTCATGGAATCTGATTATGTTTACCTCTCTTTATATATTTTTCTTCCCCCCACCCCAAACAAAATGAAAGGATCCAAGAGTGGAAAGAGCAAAGGAAAGATGACTGTTTCAGTTGAGCAGACAGGCATACCAAGCAAATGCAGGCAGAACACATAATCAAAAATATATTGGGGGAGGGTGAATGGATTCTTTTTAATGATTCACAGCAACCACATTTATCTTCTACTGTTACTAAAGAGAAAAATGTCTTCGGATAACCAGTGGTCAGCAGATGAGGATGAAGGCCAGTTATCTCGACTGATCAGGAAATCTAGAGATTCCCCTTTTGTGCCTATAGGTAAGTACAAGCCTTGACTGAATACCAGAAAACTGTTTGTAATCGTATGGTAATGCTTTACACAGTATCTTTGAGGATTGAAATGTTGTATATAATGGAATTTCTTCAGATAATTGAAGCCAATGCCCCAGAGCCTGAGTTAAACTTTCAAAACAGTTTCTAGTATGTGGCAAATCCCCAATAACTGTTAGCTATTAATATGGAGCATCAGATTTTGTTCTCTTTAATCCATCTTCATTAGCGGTCTGGCTAAGATTATTAGTTCCCAGCCAATGTAAAAGGGATTGATTGGATGGATTTTAACTTTCTGGGGTGACGCAGGATCATCAGCAGCAGACTGAGAGTCTCTCGGGGACTATGGAGATGGTTTTGTCTCTTTGTCCTCCAAAAAACTCCGGCCTTTAAGTTCTGTGTCTGGTATTTACAATTTTTTCTGTTTCTTCCATATTGTTGGATATCATTAAAAACTTCTGCTTCTGGTGTTTTCTGGCACTAGAAGCTAGAAACCCAAGCTTAAAAGAACAGAGTCAAATCAGAGTAAACAAGCTCTAAATAAGAGCCTGGGCCTCCCTGTGCACTGGAGAACATGGGCTTTGTGAGGTGCGTGCTCAGTGGCCCTGTTTCCTGGCTTCCTGGCCAGATGTTGAGGTTGATAGTTAAGTAATCTCTGGATTAAAGAAGCGGTATTATAATTATACCTGTAGTCTTCACCTCTTTGTCCTTTCCCAACACATATTTACTATGTTCATATTCTCAGCAAATATTAGAGTATGTGGGCTTTAAAAAAACCCCTGCAAAATCTAAGCATCAATATCGTTTTTACAATCTAAGCTTCCTCTTTCTTTCCTTTTGGATGGCTCAGCTGCCCTAAGCGTGGTTATGTACTGCAGCTGTGACTCTTTCCTTATGTTAATTTTGTCTGGAAACTGTTAAAATAACCTATTCACATCAGGCTTACATAACTCCATGTGATTAGTTCCATAAAGTCTTCTAAACAGGTATAAGTCATATGTTTCCATTAAGTGTCCCTGCAAATCTAGCAACTTCACGTCATCCTCATGTCACCAAGAATCAAACACTACTGTATAGTAACAGTCTGTGCTTACAGGTTTCATTTAATTGGCTAAGACTTGTAATAGCACCCACAACAAATTAAAGCGAATTATTTTGTAGTGCTTTATTCACTTTCCTTAGCATTGTTACCTAGACAGACAATTCAAGAACCCAGTGTCTCTTGTCCAGACCACTGTAATGAAGAGATTAATCACTGCGCCTGTTGTAAGTTACATTATTTTTCCAGAGACATTTAGGGTGATCAAAGTGGAAAGATAAAAGTGTTTCCAGCTCAATTCAATTATAGACGACAGAGACACTGTGTGGAAAACAGTAAAGGTTCTGCCTTTAATCTCTGAAAGAAACAAAACCAATTTAAGTAAGAACAGAACCTTGATTCGATAAGGGAAGACAACCACGTTTTTGCTAGGCAAATAAATAATGATAAAATTTGGGTATATGTTATCGAGCAGTTTGTTTAGCTATTGCTATTTTAACAGTATCTGTGTAGTCCCTGCTGCAGAATGGAGTGTTCTGTGCAGATAGCTTACAAAACACTCTCTATCTTCAGCAGCTTCCATCATTACAATGTATTTATCTTGTTTAGAATTGTCCTTTGGTCACTGTTAAGACCTGTGCATACACCGTATGTATTTAAACTATGCACCGATATCGGCTGTTGCACTGCCTTTCACTTAACATTCTATACATACATTTCTGGGTATAAGTACTTCCTATACTTAAAATCTTTTTATAGCTATGGCAGATTTTCCTCTGTTTAGCCATTTGGGTGGTTTAGTTTTTCCTCATATATAGGGTAGCCATAAACATCTTTGTGTAAACTTCTTGAATTTCCTTTTGCTTATTTCCTTATAGAGTATGTGTCCAAGGTAGAATTTGCTGGGCAAGAAGCACGTTCAGTTTAATATCACTAATTATATATTTCCAGAGTCCTTTCTAGAAAGATTTAGCTCAACTTACAGAGCTTTCAGTATTGTACCGGTCTTTCAGTGTGCCTACCATCATCATTTTATTGTTTTTGGGGGGTGTGTGTGTGTGTGTGTTTAATCCTCACCAGAGGATGTTTAGTGATTTTAGAGAGAGAGGAAGGGAGAGAGAGAAAAAATGTCAGTGTGAGAGAGAAGCAACAATCAGTTGCCTCCAGAATGCACCCTGACGGGAGATCAAACCCACAAACTAGGTATGTGCCCTGACCAGGGATCAAACCACAGCCTCTTAGTCTATGGGACAGTGCTCCAACCAGCTGGGCCACTTGGCCAGGCAGTGTTGTTTTTATATATATTTTTTCATTTTTATTTCAATTTCATTTATTGCTAATAAGTCTATAAAATATACATGTTTTGCCCTGGTTGGTGTGGCTCAGTGAAAATAGTGCCGGCCTGTAAACCAAAAGGTTGCTGATTCATTCCCAGTCAAGGCACATGCCTGGGTTGTGGGTCAGACACCCAGTAGGGGGCGCGCGAGATGCAACCACACATTGATGTTTCTCTCCCTGACTCCCTCCCTTCCCCCTCTCTAAAAAAATTGAATAAATAAAATACTTAAACACATACATAAGTAAAAACAAAATATACATGTTTTTATTTACTCTGATTCTTATTTCCACTTGTTACGTAGATCCTAAAAGAATACATGTAACTTCACTCACCTAGAGACACACATGTGCTAACACAGTTAATCAAAACTTGCTATCCTATAAAAAATACCATTTGAATTCCTGGGTACTAAGAACAAACACATGGAAACTGAAATTAAAAACCTAATATCCCTCCTCAAAGTAGAAGAAATGACATTTTAAAGTACATAATTTGTGAATTTCCCCATTTTTTTCCTTAGGCAATATCTTTTATTTATCTTTATTGTTCAATTACAGTTGTTCCCCCTACCCACCCCCCATCTTCCACTGTCCCCCACCCACTGTCCATGGGTCCTTCACATACATGTTTCTTGACCCTTCCCCTTCTTTCCCGTTACCCGCTCCCTCCACCCCTCTGGTCACTGTCAGTTTGTTCTTTATTTCCAGTTTTTCAGTTTAAATAGTATCATATAGTAAAAGTGGTATTGGAAATAATTTTGTGAAATATAGGCCACTTGGGAATATTTGAGCAATGTAAAAAAAAATGACACCTCATAATACCACTTACAATCACTCGAAAGAAAGTTGCTTAGGTATGAGCTTAAGAAAACATGTACAGTATCTGTGTGCTGAAAATTATAAAAGCTAGTGAAAAAATTTAAAGAAGTCTTAAATAAATGTAGAGACAATTGTGTTCATGGATTGGAAGACTGAATATAAGGATGTTGACTCTCCCCAGATTGATCTACAGGTTTAGAGTAATCCCTATCAGAATTCCAGCCAGGTTTTTAGTGGACACAGACAAACACCCTGAAGTCCATATGGAAAGGCACAGGTCCTAGAGAGGGTAAAGTGATGCTAAGGCTTACCTACTGCAGTCGTCGAGATGGTGTGGCATGTGTGGAGAGGCAGACGCCTGGATCAGCAGGATAAAGGAACGAACCCAAAATATGGACCCACACTTTTATTATGCAACTTTTCTTTATTCTTATGTCAAAATATAGCATCTGTCCTTGTCATTTTAAGTCTGCCTTACCCTCTTTCAGCTATTATACACATGCTATTCTATTTTCTCCTAGTTTTTGTTGATTTTATTTATTTTTAGAGAGAGGGGAAGGGAGGGAGAAAGAAAGAGAGGGAGAGATATACCAGTGTGCAGTTGCCTCTCGAGTGCCCCTACAGGGTACCTGGCCCACAATCCAGGCATGTGCCCTGACCAGGAATCGAACCGGTGACCCTTTGGTTCACAGGCTGGCACTCAATCCACTGAGCCACACCAGCCAGGGCATGATATTTTTATTTTTACATTTAATTCTAACTTGCCCAGAATTTTTTTTTGTAGGGTCTAGGGCAAGACAGAAGTCTAAGTTTTCTATTATTATACTAATAATATTTACTAAATAATTATTCCTTTATCTGTTATTTGGTTATTTTGACTTGTCACACATTATCAGTGTTTTAAATCTCTTCCCAGTATCTTTACTATTCAGTTGATTACTTTTCTGTTTTACAGCCACTTATATAGGACCTTAGTTGTCACAGCAGTATTTTCAAATTAACATTTGTAGGGAATACAGAAATATTTGTATGGATTTCTGGAATTTTCTAGAACCATAGCTCTTCCTGACATCACATACTTCCTGTGCATCTCTCCTTAAAGCTTAATGTCTCATTTTTAAAGAAGACTCAAGCTTTTATCTCTTTACTTGATCTACTCCTTTTTTGATAACAAGTAGAAAGGAGTAGAGCCACACACTGAAAACCCGCGGATGCTGGGGTGCTCGGAAGGTTTACTCCCCGAGTGACCTGCCCACGTAAAAGCCTTGCAGTGTGTGCAACTCGCAATCATGCCTCAGGAAAACTAGAAATTACTAAGCAACTTACTATACTATATGGTTCGGGTTTTCTGGGAAAAGGCTAAACTGCAAACATTGAATCCATGGATGTTACGGGTCCATTTTAAAATCCGGAGAATCAAATCCAGCATGGTTCTATCTCAAGTGTCTTCGGTATCTTGCCTGCTCCTCTTCCAAGTACTGACCCTTTGCACAGCACTTCACCCAACTGTCTAAGCTCGTGGGAAGTCCAGCCCGCTAGTTATGGAGCCCTCCTTTTTAATTCCCAGGGATAGCAGGCTTCATGGCCGTGGTGTCCTACGGTCTTTACACGCTAAAGTCCAGAAGAGACCAGAAAATGTCCATCCACCTGATTCACACGAGAGTCGCTGCCCAAGGATTCGTTGTGGGAGCTGTGACTCTAGGTGAGCTGCTTGATCTGTGCCTTGTGTTCAGCTGGCTTTTAGTATCGTTACTAACTTTATTCACTCCAGCAGAAGATGAATGTTGGGTCACGATGATATAATGACGGAGGACTGGTAAGAAAAACGGTGTTCCTCACTTGGCTGATGTTGCTGCCCTGTTATAGGCTTAACTTCTTAAAGTTTTAAGCACTGAAAAAAAGCACAGGCGGCAGAAGGTATATACACTTCCAGTTATAAAATAAGTCATGGCATATAACAGCATGGCAACTATGGTTAATAATCATGTGTTGCATATTTTGAAAGTTGCTAAGAGGGCACATCTTAAAAGTCCTCGTCTCAAGGGAAAAAGTCTAACTGTGTGGTGACGATGTGAGGTGGACTATTGTGGTGGTCATCTCATAATACACACAAATATTGAATCATTAGGTTGTACACCTGAATTTAACATAATGTTGTATGTCAATTAAAAAGAAAAAATAGTGGAAGCCCTGGCCAGATGCTCAGTTGGTTAGAGCATCATCCCGATACACCAAGGTTACAGGTTGGATCCTTAGTCACGGCACATACAAAAGTCAGCCAATGGATGCATAAATGAGTGGAACAAGTCGATGTCTCTTTCTCCCTCCCTTCTTCCCCTGCCTCCTCTCTCTCTCAAATCAATTTAAAAATTAAGAAAAGAAAAAAAATAAGATGAAAAAGAAAAGGATTAGAGATGACTTGCAAAGGAGGGGAGAGAATAAAGACAGAGAAGTTAGACGATGGCTTGGCTGTGAATTCAGGCAGTGGTAGTGGAAACAAAGGAGATGGATTCTAGAAATATTGAGGACTCAGCAACTAAGTGATCGGAAAAAGTAAGGAAACAGGAATCAAGGGCGACAGGTTTCTGGTTTGGGCAACCAGATGTAAGGGCCGCCTCTCGCTGATGTGAGGAGCAAAGAGGAAGAGCACGTTTGGTGGGCGGGGGAGTGCGCACCGGACAAAGCAACAGTGCAGTTAACGAGTGCTCATGACGTGCAGGTCACTCTACTGCTGTATATATTATCTCATTTAATCTAATAAATACTTATTTTGACACCATCCGGTATGCTCCAATACAGCTCAATACTGACGCTAACCAGCTGGAGCTCACATCAGATGCAATAGGTTTAGGGACACGGTTCCCCAAGACTGCCCTCACTTCAGACACCAGCCTTGGGGGTCCCCAGGCCATCTGCACTTCTGATAAAATGGCTACAAATTCAGGGGTTCCCAAGATCCCCTCAGATTTGATTATTTCACTAGAACAACTTACGGAACTTGAGAAAGCAGCATATTTACAATTACAGTTTTACTATGAAGTACACAAATTAGGACCAGCCAGACAGGGTAAGGTCTGGGGATCAAAAGCTCAAAGCTTCTGTACCCTCACACTATGGAATCAAGGCGTGTCACCCTACCAGAGTATCTGTGTGTTTACTGAGAAACTCCGCTGAGCTTCAGTGTCCAGAGTTTTTATGGGGGCTTCATTACGTAGGCATGGCCGATTGAATCACTGGCCGCAGGACTGACCTCAGTCTCTGGTCCTACTCCCCTCCCTGGAGACCCAAGAGCCCTCCAGTCCCATCATTGGTCTTTCTGGCTGACCAGCCACATCTGGAAGCTATCTAGGAGTCCGCCGTGAGTCATCTCACCAGCGTAAGTTCAGGTCTGATTCAAGGAGCTCAAGAATAACAGGCCCCGCCGTTACTTGGGAAATTCCAAGCATTTTAGATCTACACCAGAAACCCTGAACAAAGACCAGGGTCTTTATTAAACATGCTGAGAGGTAGGTACTGTTATTATCCCATTTTACAGATAAGGAAACTGAGGCTTAGAGGGGGTGAGTTACTTGTTCACAATCACAGGGGCAATCTACTCCAGAGCCTGAACTCTCTTTTTTTTTTAAATTTCAAAGAGAGAGACAGACAGACAGAAACACTAACTTGTTCCACTTACTTATACATCCATTGGTTGTTTCTTATATGAGCCCTGACTGGGGATTGAACTGTAACCTTGCTATATTGGCACAGTGCTCTAACCAACTGAGCTAGCCATCCAGGGCCTGAGCCTGAACTCTTAATTTTATATTATACTGACAGAGATGCCTATGGCAGATGTTTCCAAATTGGAGTCCTCATACCCTAGTTGATACATAAGGAGATCCATGGGGATGTGGGAAGAAAATATTTTTATCTTAAAAACAAAAAAGCTTCACTAAGATGTAGACTGACCATAGGACATTTATACTGTCTATGCGCGTCTTGTGGGGCATGGTCAACATACTTACTTAGGCACAGTTCAGGTCTGGGCACCACCTTCCTATGGGATGTGGGAACGTCACACGGTCCACTGAATGCACGAGTCACATACACCACATGTGGGTCTCACTCTCCGAAGAGAGGTCTCACTTCGAGACCTAACTTGCTTACCAGTGAAGCCGCAGGTGTGATGCAGCGAGAAAAGTTGAGATCAGAACTCCAGGGAACACCACTACCACTTAAGAAGAGGTAGGCAAGAGGTAAGAATTCTCTGTCTAAAAAGCAGAGGGAACAAACAGGGAGAGAATGCCAAACGGTGACGGGGCAGAGACTGGACAGATGCAGCAACAGGCCAAGGAACCCGAGGATCAGAGCAGCGTCAGCAGCCAGCAGGGGCCTGGGGCACATCCTCCCTCCCGTTCTTCACAGAGCACCAGGTCTGCTGCTGCTGACACCGGAAGAGGTGGCGTTGGGGCTGCCTGTCACTACCAGAACCTGTCAGTAGAGACAGGACTGAACTTGTATGGGCGCTTTATTCGGATGATGGTGATCTGAGAAGATGGCAGGATATGTACCCTCCAAAACCATCTTCACATTTCATCTCAAGCTGACATAGGTAAAGGACCTGGAAAAAGGGTTAATGGTTTAAGAGTTGCAGTCCTGTGACAGTTTTCCTAGTACTTCTTTATCTGTTGATCGGCAACTCTTTATCAGCATTCCCTCCCTGGAGAATGGCTCAGACACCCCGTCCATCCTCGAGGACCCCCTGGGGCACAAAGATGGGATTCCTTGTGATCTCCTGGAGTCACAAAGGTCGTGCATTCCAGTTCCTGGAACAACAGCTTTCCTCGTGCATTAATCACTTAAGCCTATGAACTGTAGCTAGGCTAAAATCTTAACTCTTGAGTTCCCCTATCAGTACTTTGACTTCAGACTTCACGTCTCCAGAACTGTGAGAAAATACATTTCTGTTATTTTAAGCCAAGAAGAAAAAGCAGCAGCACAGGGAAGTGAGTCCTATAATTCTCTCTGAATCTGAGTCTGAGAATGTTATTCCCATTGATACCACAAGGATTCAAGTTAAAATTTTTTGTCTGGAATTTTATTCATCTGTGATAGTAATCACAGATTTCATTAGAAATTTATGTAGACATCTCCTTCACTGTAGAGATAAGTGCAACTAACTTACATCCTCTGTGTGCTCTTGGAAGATATTAGCAAGCCGTATCAGAAAGCAAGCAGAAGGAAGCTGGAGGATTTAGTTTAGACAATCAGCTAGAGAGCCGATGTTTGGATAATCGATATGGGTGGGGGGATGAGTTGTAGTTTAAACCTGTGACTCCTTAACTGGTTTCGGGTACAAACATTTGCTGACATCCCCACAATGCACTGAAGCAGCTCCTCTGTCCCTACTTCAGCCTTTCTTTGAGGTCCCGGGACCTCATCTTGTGGAAGATACGCACCTATCTCATCTGCCTGAACTCATAGCTACCTCACCCAATAGACTAGAAATCCCTAGAAGCAGAGATTAAGTCTATTCGCCTGTGTTCTTCAGGAAGCTGAGCACAAGTAGACACTGAATAGATGTTTGCTAAATTGAGGTGCCTATTTTTTTTAAGATTTTATTTATTTATTTTTATAGATGGGAAGGGAGGGAGAGAGGGAGAGAAACATCGATGTGTGGTTGCCTCTTGAGCACCCTGCACTGGGGACCTGGCCTGCAACCCATGCATGTGCCCTGACTGGGAATTGAACTGGAGACCTTTTGGTTCACAGTCCCATGCTCAATCCACTGAGCCACACCATCCAGGGTATTTTAAAACTCAAACTTTAGGGTGGCATCACACCATAAATTCAGATTTATACTTAAATGGCTCTTAGTTGCTGTTGTTTTTTCTGGAGTCACTTGTATAATCCAAGCCAAAAATTATAAGATGGAAGGTGTTGTTTGTTTGTTTGTTTTAAAACTGTGGACTAGTTTTGGGAAAATGCAAGTGGAAGAAACTCGGTGTTCGTTCCCTAGGCATGCTCCACTGATACGCATCTTCCTGTTTCCAGGTGTTCTCTATTCCATGTACAAGGATCACATTAGACCTCGGTTCTTCAATGTGCCCAAGAAATGAAGCTACATACAAAAAGGACAAGAAGCCTTCTGGAAACTATTATGAAGAATGAATTCTCAATATACAGCCAACTATACTGCAGAAGTACTAGGGAGAATTTTCATAGCCTCGTATAGTAAGTCTCAATTATTTAAGTGGTTCCCCCAGCAGCAGTCATAGTTAACTCACAAGTATCCTTGTTGGTGTCTTTCAGAAGTTAGAGCATGATTTTCTGACTTTCAAACTTTTATTTTGTAGTTAGTAACAGAAAATAATCTATGTTATAACAAACCAATTGTAAAATTATACACAGTGGCTGCAGAAATCTTGTCTATATCCATATCAAATGTGACAGTCTATTTGTTGCTTCATTCACCCCATGTAGGGCAAGGTAATTAAACTTCCAGAAACTCATTTTTAGAACGGGCAACAATTATATCAGAGAATGGTCCTATTGTTACTTAAATTTAGTTCCCCACCGTGCACCTCACTCTTACATAGAAACTTGACTATAAAACCACAAATATAAATGATTACCATTTCAATAGCTGTGTATTCATTTTTTTTATTTCTCTAAAGAATGTCTAAGAGTATGAAGGTAAATTGCTAAAAAAAAATCCCCTCCCCCGAGATGGCAATGCTGCGGGGGTGACACGATTCAGCCCAGCTCCGCTGCCGCTAACCTCACACGGCAGAGCAGGAAACACACGTGGGGCCGAGGCAGACGTCACAGGTTAAGTGCGCCTCTGGCCTCGGGTTCTAAAACACTAGACTCCGTTCACCTCCTAACTGTCACGACTCAGATACACTCCCCAACTCCAAGCCGGGAAAAGAAAACAAACGAAAAAAGATTCGCTGAAATAAAATCAAGAATACACAGGAAGGTGAGTCCAGTATTTGAGAAAGTGAAAGATGCAGGGATATTTGAAAGTAGGTCTGCAATCTGGTATTGACCGACTGTTCTGTGTTTTAGACACACCTTCCCCACTGGCACAAGTCATTACTTCAAAGGCTGTCATTTGTATCTATCACGAGGCTCTTCTAGCACCACCAACAAAAACACAAATTTTGGTCAACACTGTCCTCTTTGGAAAATGGGCAAGGAAAGAATCCAACTACTTTATTCCATTGGAGAAAATATTCCAACAACTGGATCTAATACGTTCATGAAGGTCAGGAGACTTGAGGACAACTGGCACAGAACGCCATCCTACAAAGACCCTCTTAAAAAAAAAGGAAGAAATGTTATCCTTCACTTCAGTTACACAAGGAACTAACTGCTCAGGCTACTGGAAAGATTCCACCCTCTCAAATTCTCAGTGTTAAAGCAGATTACCTGAAGTGTTTAATTAGAAACAGCTTTTCTTACAAAACCTAAGATTCCAAAATTTCTGTTCTTACTGAGAACTGAAGTAAGACATGTATTGCTTGAAATAAGCGATGCAAAGTATTTATTTATTAGAGCAGCTATGTATTAGAACCCACAAATTATTAACGCGTTCTCACCTTTGGATAAAAGTACGCAGGCTGCTCATTTACATTGGCTTCGGTAAAGAGGGAGGGCCACTGCAGGAAGGCCCCGTGGACAGCTAACATGCAGCACCTGAATCTGAACACTTCTGGGGCAAAGCTGTGGCGGCTTAATATCATAATGTTTAAAGTTGAGGGGGCTATTTTCATGAGCTGCTATGACCCTCACTTGCTAGTTAGACGATTTCATGTGCCCGGGTATGCCATGAGTGCCTTCGATATTAGGAGACACACAGCGAAGTAGCAGCGGGTGCTCAGTAACAATGATTTAATTGCATTTTTCTGACACTCTGGGTATACAGTGCCAGAGCGTTCATTTACAAACTGACTCCCTAATGTTAAACACCAGGGGCTGAGTGAGTGTATGCATACATGCTACTCTTAAAATTGAATACATTGATGCCTATATAATCACATAATATAGAAATCCAGATTTTTAAATCATAAATCACAGAATGATTATGTTTTTAACTTAGCAAAAGAGTTTACCCAAGACTCACTCTCTAGACATCAGGCTCTTCAACTGGTTTTAGCAGCATTCAATTCGTTATTAACCAGTTTTCTGATTGCAGGAGTTGTATGACCTGAAGGGTATGCTTATACACTTTCGTAAACTTTAGTCTGTTTCTAATAACTTACAGTTAAAGGGTGGAGCCCTGGCTGGTGTACCTCAGTGGGTTGAGTGCCAGCCTCTAAACCGAACGGTCACCAGGTGGATTCCCAGTCCTGGCACATGCCTGGGTTACAGGCCAGGTCCCCAGCTGGGGGCATGTGAGAGGCAACCAGTCAATGTTTCTCTTGCACATCGATGCTTCTCTCCCTCTTTCTCCCTCCTTCCCCCTCTCTCTAAAAAATAAATAAAATCTTAAAAAAAAAAGGCATGGAGAAGAGCTACAGACTTCCCCCAAGTACATAATCTCTGTTTAACCAACCACCTTTTTATGAGTTGCAAAACAGGTGGTTGTTTTTTTGTTTTGTTTTATTTTGTTTTTGCCTTTGTTTCCTTTCCCCAAGCATTCTGCAGGAATGAAACTACTGGGAAAAGAAATTGTCCACAGGAAGGAAAATGCAACATATTGGTTCATCTAGAGTTGCAATAGGTGTATAAAGAAACCAAAACACTGAAACTCATTTTAAAAGCCTCTTTTTCACCCTGGCTGGTGTAGCTCAGTGGATTGAGCGTGTGCTGTGAACCACAGCATCGCAGGTTTGATTCCCAGTCAGGGTACATGCCTGGGTTGCAGGCCATGGCCCCTAGCAACCACACATTGATGTCTCCCTCTCTCTTTCTCCCTCCCTTCCCTCTCTAAAAGTAAATAAATAAAGTCTTAAAAAAAATCTTTTTCGAGTGAAAGCTGCTAATTGATGCTAACTCACTTTCATTTTTAAAAATCGGAAGGACTCTAACCTTCGTTGCAAGGTGCTGCTCTTTATGAGAAGTTTCCCGGCCCCTGGAGTAGAAATGAAGGCATTTTAAAGTACCGTCTCAGGAATATCCCTGCCACCTACACGGCCACGTCATAGAAATGAAGAGAGGCAAATGTCTGGATTTTTAAAAGTCTTGTTGAAATATAGCAAGTTTTAAAATAAGGCAAACAGGTCAGATATTTCATTTTTATGCTGAAAGAAGAAAATGATGCTCTGAGTCACACAAACTCCATGGCTTTGGAACAGGAAGGAAAGACTGGAGGGGAATATCCAACTGAAGTACGTTCCATTAAAAATGGACAGCTGCCGTCGGCTCCGACCAACTGCACTTCCATGCACGAATGTGGACACAGAGCCGACAGTCTTCTGACTTATCAGGTAGTCATGCAACAACTCTCCATTTTTAAATATTAAATTTTTATTGTAAAAAATGTATAGAAAAACAATCCTGGTTATGAAGAGGGCTCCAAAAATCTCTAACCCACATGGAGGCAGGCAGTTGGTGACAGGCGGGCTAGTCTTCCAAGCGCCAGTCTGGTTCCAATCTTGCACTACTACTTGGTATCAATATCTGGAAATACAATGCTTAGCATTCTCTAGGAGACTGGACGTTAGAAATATGAGCCACTCCTAGAAATATGCTTTGAACCTAGAAATGATGTTGGACTGCTGATGGGAAAAGTGGGAAGAAACGAAAACTAATCCCTCCATTCTGTTCTGTTGGGGCAGAACATAAAATAACAGGTAAATACCAGACATTTCTTCTTTTTACACCTCACGCTAGAAGGGGCTGCACCACCCGGTGAAGCCTGGGAAACTGATCGTTGCTTCAAGTTTAGTTTCTGGATCTTGTTACCAGGTATTAAGCTCTTTGGAAAATACCATCATATCAAAAAAATTTCAAGAAAAGCGACAGAGGATAATAATTATAAAGCACACTGGTAACTAGGATTAAATATGATCGCTAAACATAAATGTTCTCTTTGGAAGTGATGTGCTAGTACCGGCAGTTCCTGAGGGTCTGGGTCAAACTGAATGAAAGGGGACTGGCCGTCGTCGAGCACCGCCTGACAGGGTAAGTCAGTGTGGCCAGTTCCCTCTGAAGAAGAGCATTAGGCCCTCGCTTTTTTCACTTGTGCTCCAGACAAAACAAATACCTCATTTGTCTGAGCGAGATGTTTTTTAAAAATACAAAAGATCTATCAATTTTTGTCTTCTTAAAACTCGACCCAAACTGATCCGTTCAGGATTACATCAATACATACACATATATGCTTTTTAAATTCCAGCAGCTGAGACACGAGCCCATAGGGGTGTGCGGCCTTCACGGGCCGATCAACCGACTCTGGATGTGGCAGGACTGCTGTGAGTGGGCGGGTCTCTGACCTACACTGAATAGCTTTTAGCTTTTAACACCCTTCCCACGAGGAAATCTTTGCCTTTTGTTCAGAACACTGAACAAGACTCACCTCTGCACTAACAGAGATATGTTAACAGGGCCCTGGGCACAAACAGACTAAGAGAAAACGGTTCACACAGTCTCTCCAGCTGCCGGTCATCTAGACACAAGTGAGTCGGCGTCCATGGTGTTCAGAAGGTAGAGTTCAGGCTGCGCTGCCAGGCCCAGGTACTGCGGACAAGAGGATGGAGAAGGGTTAGACTGATTCGTAAGTACTTACACATTTAAATTGGCACTTAATTATCTATAAATAGCACATCACTAGAGGCCTTTGTTCAGTACTGCTGCACTGATTTTTCTTTCAGAGAAGGAATGGCTCACAGACACACGGTGTACGGCACACAGAGTAGCTAGGAGCTGCAGCAGCTCAGCGCTGAGACAGTGCCAGGCGCCCTTGGCACGGTTTGGACTTTGTTCTCCTAACACCCTTTGCCTTGGGATGGGTAACCTGATCCGGACATTAAGGGCAAATGTGTAGACTGCTTTGTACTTCAGTGCTGTGTGTGCGAGAATCAGATTTCAGGTGATCCGAGTCCTGAGCCCATCACCCTTCGGCACCTGAGCAAAGTCTTTCATTAAAAAAAAGAAAGAAAAAAAAAGTCCTGACTGGTGTGATTCAGTGGATGGGGCGTCGTCCTGCAAACCCAAAGGTTCGATTCCTGGTCAGGGCACGTGCCTGGCTTATGGGCCAGGACCCTGGCTGGGGGCGTGCAAGAGGCAACCAATGTTTTTCTCCCTCCCTTCCCTTCTCTCTAGAAATAAATAAAATCTTAAACAAAAAAACATAAAATGGCATGTGGGAAGACAGGGAGATGATGGCCCCTGGGTCCCAAATGTTTGTCAGTCTGAGTTGGAATCACCTCAGCTGCTTTTCAGACACATGGCAGACCCTGCTCCTGGAAACCGGGATCCGGATGGTTTGTGTTGGGATCTGTGAAGCTGTATTTAGTGCTTTCTCTCTCCTCTGCATACACTCGGTGGGACAATCGCTGAGTCTCATTTCAGCCCTACTGTCATTACCCAGGGCTTTGGAAATGTCATCGCCTCTTGGCACCAGCAGTCTGGGAATGAACTTGGAACAGGGACTGGGTTCGTAGGAAGGACACCCGTTACAGAGCAGTGGGAAAGGCACTGGAGCCAAGTTCAAGCCCCCACTCGGCCTCTGTGTACAACCTCCAGCAGGTCATGTATCCTTTTGGAGCCTTATCCTACTTGTTTGTAAAGTGGAAGTAAATGCTACCCTTGAGAACTCCAAGCACATTAACATGCTCTCTCATGTTGGTGTTCAATAAACATAATTTCTAGCACGTTGCAGATTGTCTTGCACCCCTCACAGGCTTGTGACAGCTGTGTGAGGATGAGTCCAGATGGGGCCCAAGACAGTACTACTCCCAGCTGACGGGCTTGGAAATACGAGTCCCACTGGCCTCGAGGCAGAAAGACAGCTCTTTACACTTCGGCTTGCTTATTCACTTTAGGGTTTTCCATCTCAGGTTTCTCACCCGGGGCCATTGCCAGGTGTACTAACAATTCACTGCAGTCTTTCTCAAGTGAGCCAAGGTGGCGGGCTTCCTCGTTATGTAGTGAGCAAGGGCTGCACGGTTAGTCTCGTGATCCCCAGAGCGTATTGGTGAGGTGACTTTAAACAGACAGAGCTCCTCCACTGGAGAAGTGTCACACTGCTCTGGGACACAGAAACGGTGCCAAGTGGCATGGAGGCTAAAACTCTTTCCAGGGCAGAGGTGATGCAAATGAGTAAACTGTTAGCTCCTAGCTATTGCTGAGGTAGGGTCACAGAGGGCCCTGCCTATTTTCCATGACTGCCAAAAAAGCTTTTTTTTTTTTTAAATTTAGCGCAGGCCAAACAAAATTGGCTTACCAGTTGGCAACTTGAGCTGAAACATATTCTAACACTAATCAGAATATCCAGCCAACGCTTCAGTGTGTTCATGTTTCTGGGGCTGCTGAACACCAAAGCTTGGTATCTGAAACTCACGTGAAGTGTGTACTATATATTACGTAGGATGGTTTTGGTAATGATAACGTGGGCCTCACAGTTAAGCTATTCAAGTTCAAATGTCAATTGCCCATTAGTGATATAAATTTGGGAGTTATTTTTGGCCTTTCCGTTGCCTCATCTGTACCAAAGCTGACCCTCTGTGGTAAGAATTAGAGAGATCATGAGTGCCTAGACCAGGACTGGCACATGGTAATGCATGAGCTGCTTTAAACATTCGGAAGGTGCCAAAAGAAGCTGACACATTTTGATTCACTGGTCCTACCCAATGAAGGAGCAGAAAGCATTCCAGAGTGGAGCTAAAGGGAGTATCTCAAAGTGGGATCTTCTCATTATTTTGCATCCTATTTTAGCTCTGGAACTAAAACCACATTAAGAAGAAAGAGAGAGCCCTGGCCAGCGTGGCTCTGCAGGTTGGGTGTCATCCCACAAAGAAAAAGGTCGCCTGTTCAATTCCCGGTCAGGGCACATGCCTGGGCCGTGGGCCAGGTCCCAGGTTGGGGATGTACGAGAGGCAGCCAATCGGTGTTTCTCTCACACTGACATTTCTCCCTATCTTTTCCCTCTCTCTAAATAAATAAAATCTTTTAAAAAGGGGAGGGGTGGAGAAGAAGAGAGCTACATGAGGCAGGACGGGGAGAACAAAACCCCCAGATCACTTCTGTGGTGTCACGCAGGTACTTGGCTCCTGTGAGACAAGGGAAGCCTGGCATAGAAAAAGGGGGAATGAGGTCCTCGTGACACTCTGGGGACAAATGAAGTGCTTGACTTTGACTTTCCCATCATGCATCTGGTGACAGGGCTAGGTCACGTGCCTGAACTTGTCTTTATTTTTACTAAGTGGTGCCAATATGATTCCCATCTCAATGGTGACATAAGACTCCAGGGAGAAAAGTGTTCGGTTTAGAGCAGGGAAGGCAGAAAAACACATTTTTTCAAGTTTAAACATGGTGACGAGGTGACCATTCCTAACAGCAACACCATTGGAGTAAGTGGGCGAGTGGAAACGAGTGGTGTCCGCACGCCATCAGTCTTCCCAGGACTGCAGCCACTCGCCCTCTGTCCTTCCTAACAAGGGCACACGCGGTGTGGGCCTGGCGCCATTCCAGCTGGCAGCTGATGTTTCAGTATCTCAAAATTGTTGAGACCCTCATTAACAAAGTATTTTTAAAGTTAAAAAAAATACCCAGGAAGCCAAACTGGAAAAAGAAAAATGTTTTTAATTACAAATCAAGTTTACATATTGTTAAACGGTCACTAAAACCTCAGCTGTAACCACTGCTAAAACCACCAGCACGACCTCACGAGAGCCAGACGGCACCTCCGCCCCATCCCCGGGAACCCCCGCAGGCTGCAGCAGCAGTCACTTCATGTCACATTTCCAGAGAGCCGGGCCAAGGAACATGAAGTCCGACTGCATGTCTGCACGCGTCCCACACAGAGCCACGGACAAAACACACTGCACGCGCGGCACCGGGAGCCTCGAGAGGTCTGAACGGCGTTCACCGCAGCCAGAGTGCCGGCTGCAGTGCCCTGACTGAGAGGGCCACATGGAATCCACTACGGGAGGTTTTAACTGAGAAACGCTACATACATAGCATCATAGAATGCCATTGCATTGGGAAGAAATTTTCCATCACTCCAAGTCATAAGCACAACTTTTAAGAGAAAACTGGCAGTTTTTACCTGGGCTTCTAAATATTCGTGACTTTGAGACTGCCTGGGCCCACCCAGACTTAGAGCAAAGGTAAATGTTTCTGTACTGTCTTTACAAAGAATGTCTGGGTCAGACTGGCCTTCACCTTGTGGCCAGACCCACTGCAGCTTAAGGTGTCACTCTCCGAAATCTTCGCCGGGGAAGGGGGCAGATACCAGGAGAAGCTGTCAGGGAAATTTGTCTTTCAAGAGTCTGTGCTACATTACTTGAGTGGCTAACATGAAGGTATGTCAGTGGATCAGTAGTTTACCCTTAGTGACTTACAGAAGACAGTCTATCCACTCTGCATTTTTGACTGTGTGCAAAATATCCACAATAATGCCTTCCAGTGCTCAAACAGAGAACATCAGTCCACCAGGACTCCAGGAGAAAGCCCACCCCAAATGGGAAGTCGTTCAATGCCATTCCCACGTCAACAGCTGTACAAGACTTGAGTATTTATCTCCATCAGACAAATGTGATTTGATCTGAGATAATCACATAGTCTCCACGCGTGAGAATGCTGCAGGTGGCTGAAGAGCGGAAGCTTCGGGCCCAAGGGACCCATCTCCTCTGACCCCAGCGCTCCACCAGCTGTCTCCGTTTTCCCTCTGAGGGAACGGCTGAGGAGAGGCAGCCCGGCGCAACCTTGCTGCGAGAACCCTGCAGCCATCAGGCCCACAGCTCCTGAGGCTGCCTTGCTGGTCGTCCTGGGCACACTTCAGGAACGTGATGGTTCTGGCAGGAGGTGGCCTTTACGAATATAACAGGTGGCTCTTCTTCTCCTTTCAAGTCTTTTCTCCTTAACCCAAAGTCTCATGAGAACATCAACGTATAAATGCTACCACCTTTTTCTACCACCCTCCTGGAGGAGGAAGGTGAAGGTTTTGCAACTATATATGCTTGAGACTAAGTATCAGGAAAGCGCTGTGTACGAACATACAAGTTACTAAAGTCAGTGCTCCCAAGAAGATCCTGGTAAGCGTTCAATCTCTGGGGAACACCTTCTAAGTGATTTTTGAGGTGATTGGTAACCCCCACCCACAGGTGAGTTTTGCTATTTGTCCATTTATCACCTTTATGCTTTACTACTCCTCTTAACTCCCACTGAGAAATTTGAAGTAGGAACTCAAAGAATTCTGAACCTTATAGAGGTAGATGTCTCATAACTTTATATTTAGTATGGATAGAACCACTCTAGGGGAGATTTAATTTTTTATAATTAAAAGAATTGAAAGGGCATGCATAAGTATTTCTTAGCCTTTTACAATCCATTATCTTTAATAAACAAATCTGCCTACCCACTCTGCACTTTCATTATGAAATGCATTGCATTTTCCAAATTCTCTTTTTAATGCATAGCCTAGTTAAGAATCAGCTTTCACTCTCGAAGGGATAAAATAAGCTGGCCCTCCTGCAGCTCCTGAAGGGTTTAGTGTTAGAACGACAGCAGCAGATCGTCCGCTTTTCAAAGACCCTATCCGGTCCAGTTCCCAGGTGAGGCGGTCAGTTAGAGAAAAAACTCCGTCTTTCAAACACATGTGCAATAACGTCTTCCACAGCCAACGGCTGAGTCCTAAACGCGACTGTGCAACAGCACATACTTTGGCTATGTTCACACAGTAAACCATAGAAACACACTGGCTCTGATGGCTACGGGGTCAGACGGGCCGGTCCAGTGTTTACTTAGTCTAGTCACCGGCGGCCTCTTCGGTCAGGACTTTAGAGATGCTTACCGTGCGCCCACAATCCAGGAAGGACATGCCCAGGGCAATCAAACACTGCCAGATCTGGAGGATGAAACACAGCCGTTACCCAGGAGCCCACCGGAACGCTCACACTGTACCGCTCAGACGCAAAGCTGCTCTCCTCCTAGGACACCCAGCTTTGCCTAGCTTCTATCACCGAGTCACTCTCCCAACCCCTCAGCCGCTTCAGAACACCCTGGAACCCGCCTTCTTCAGCAGAGCCTTTCTATGCTGGTTACAACACCGAGCTCCCTCTGCTCCTACCGCTTCGTGTTTGCAATTTGTTTCTTTCGTTGGACCTGGAGTTCCCCGAAGACCATTTTTCTTTAGCCCTACTTGCTTCCTCACGATGGGGGGAAGGAATGACACACTGATACAACTGAACATTCTCCTAAGCTGCTCTGAGACTATCTTTTGGAGCTAAACAACAGTGACCGATTCTGGAATCAGCCCTCAGCCTTAAAAATGGTCTTCAATGACGTGAGGACAACTGGGCGCCTCTGTCACCAACCTGCATGAAGGGAGGATTCCTTAACTTCCACAGTGAATTTTAAAAATGTCTCCTGTCAAGGACACAATGTGGCTACTTGGGTTTCCTGGGGGATTATAGGGTCAGCACAATCCCAGTGTCCCCAAGGCCTCCTGGGGAGCAGAGGGAGTGTATCAGCGCAGGACAGGGCGGTTTTCTTAGCCGTATGGCTGACCGGCGGCAGACACGCCACAGGACCAGGCGAGTGTCGCAGAGGTCAGCGGCGGGTTTCCGGCCCCCACCGTCCACCGCTCTCGTCAGCAGACGTGGGTGGTATAAATTCGGTTGTCCCTACTCCTCAACCCTTGTGTTTTTCAGAGAAACCTGTCTAGAACAGGAAGGTGGACTTCCTGTTGTCACTATAGCCATTTTTCACTAATATAAGGAATATTACAGAAGATTTGGAAAATAAAAGAATATATCCATCATCCCACCATCTTAAGACAAGGACTATTACCATTTTTATATAATTATTCAGAACTTTGAAATGTTTTTGATTATCTGGGTATACCTAAGTCTGCATTCCTTTTCTATGTGATTGTATAACCATCATTTTTTTTAGATAACTCTAAAATAATTCAATGTGAGACTACCACTTTTACTTAACTCCTTACTGGACAGCTGTTCAGCAGCAGGGTGAGAAGGGCTGCGGACCCACACGGGGCACACCGCAAAGCTCTGGGCCCCCCTGCGCAGCCCTGTCTTCAGCCCCACCTTGCACCCCCCCTCCTGTCCACACGGCTCCTCTTCCTTTAGTTCCTATGCTCTCTTTTAGAAAAAGATAGAGTGACAGAAATAGAAAGATGATAGCTCTTAGGAACCAAGTTTTATGGTTAAAAATACTGTTTGCCCCTACACATATATACATATGGTTTAACCATAGCTGATTTAACAATTTCGTGTAAATTACCTCAACACCCTAGAGACAGACTGTCCTGTGCTCTTTTGGGTGCTTTCCGCACGTCAGCCCCATCTCTGCCGCCCCCATGCCTATGCCCCTGCCCCCCCCCCAGCTGGACTTACCAGGTAAAACACAAAGCTCAGATAGGCCACACTGACCACGGCTGCCACCACATACAACAGCATGTGCCCTAGATCCTGGACGTAAGTCACCACAAAGTACATGTTGATGCAACAGATGATAAGGACCAAGATCCCGCCTGCAATCCTCCAGCCTCTGTAAAAGAATCAGCACAGTCACTGGCAGAACAGTCTAACCTGCCCACAAACAGCAAAAGACACTGGGTCTTGTGGGGTACACAGCACAGGAGTAAGAAGCATTCCCATCCCTGGCCCAATTGACTGAGCGCCAGCCTGCAAACCACTGGTTCAATTCCCAGATAAGGACACATGCCTGGGTTGCAGGCCACATCCCCAGTAGGGGGCACACAAGAGGCAACCACATGTTAATGTTTTTATCCCTCTTTTTCCCCTCCCTAAAAAACAAACAAACAAACAAATAATTTGAAAAAGAAGTATTTCCAGATAGGCATGCTCCCCTTCCTAGGAATATGCCCATGCCTTTCCCTTCCCCCTCTTTCTCCCTCTCAGGTGTCCATCTGCCAAAATCTAAGGACCCCATGAGACTTACAACCACAGAGCCATGGGCAGAAGCCCCTCCTGGGCTCACCCCCGAACCTGTCCCAAGGCCTCCTTTGCCCTGACTCCCCAGGGAGCTCAGGCAGCCCCGCCCAGGCTCTCCTGGTGTTTCTTCTATCCTAAGCCCTTCCTTGTTTCACTGTCCCCACCTTTAATAAATGTACTTTCAAAATAAAGAATAAAAAGAATTGAAAAATGGTTCTTAACATGTCCTAGATATGGTTAAATGAGCCCAAATTAGACACTGATATGGACAAAGGGGAAAAATGCTATCAAGTAACTTCTATTACTTAAGTCCCTAGAAATGCCACCTAAAAACAGAACAAGTAATGAGTCTCTAGAGATGCATGAAGTCATTTCAACTACCCTCATACCCTTTCCATGTGTATATAAAAGGTATAAGCCCAAACCTTTCTCATTCAGATCATTAACGCGGAACTAAGACGCTCTTACACTTCCACAGCGGAAGCTAAAGAGTTAAAGCCCTAAAAGCTACTTTCTCCCCCAGCAAATAACAACGTCCTTGCCTTCCCTCACTCCACTCACGGTCTCCATCTCCTAAGCCAGAGATTGAGGGGGCAGCACAAGCACCCACCTCGCAAATCCCTGTGAGACTCCCTGTTTACTGGCCTGTTTGATAAAGGTCCCCGGCCCCACACAGCTTCGGGGAACTGGGAGGTGTTCACTCACATTCCATTGGCAAAGTCACTCATTACTGGCCGCAGGCTCGTAAAGGTGAGGATGGGTATGAGAGCAAAAGGAAGCTGGAAAAAAACAAACAAATAACTAAGGTCAGATGGGGCTACTGGGGGGCCTTGTATCACACCAGAGAGCAGCACTACTAGTGAAAGGGAAACACGGACCTTGCCTCATCTGCTCCACGAGAAATTATGCTATCATCCCAAATGTTCAAGCATTACATTGAAATCTGTACAGCTACCATTAAACTAGCATCAATTATGATTGTTAAGTGTCTCTGCAAACATTTGTACCTGCCTTGTCTTATCCTGCTTAGGACCTACGAGTGTCCTACATGTCATCTAATATTTGCCTGGCTTGACCTGGCTGGTGTGGCTCAGTGGACTGAGTGCCAGCCTGGGAACCAAAGGGTTTCTGGTTTGACTCCCAGTCAGGGCACATGCCTGGGTTGTGGGCCAGGTCTCTGGATAGGGGTGTCTGAGAGGCAGCTGACTGATATATTTCTCACACATTGATGTTTCTTTCCCCCCCTTCCCCTCTCTCTAAAAGTAAATAAATAAAATCTTTAAACAAAATATTTTCTTGGCTTGAACAATAATTTTGTGTTCTACGTAAAATTATAGCTTATAATTCCCATTCAACAGCTTAAAAAAAAAAAAACAAAACAAGATGTTTTAGATGCCAGGGACTCCACATATTGTACATTTACTGCAGGCCAAGGCCATGCTTCTTCCTCTGGATTTCCCGGTAGCTGGCACGAGGCACAGAGACTGAGGGCAGTGCACAGTGCTGCCTGACGAAATGCGACGTGAGTTTTCCGGCTTCCTCCTCACCTGTAAGCTCTGCAGGACATTGAGGAAGTCATTCATCCCAGTGAGATGTTCTACGTCTTGAAAAACGGCAACAAGCAGAGTGGGGATAATGGCGATGGAGCGGGTCAGAATCACTCGGGCGAAGCGCGACCATCTCAGGTTCAGGAATCCCTGGAAGGAAACACAGAGGCAGGATGCATGCCTGGAACAGGACACTAAAAGGGTTTGGAGGGGCTCAGGCAGACCTCAAAAGCCTGGGATTGATAAGGAACAAAAGGGCAGTTTCCTCTTGTCTTTACCAGTCAGAACAGCACGTACCTCCATGACGAACTGGCCCGAGTAGGTTCCTGTCATGGTGGAGCTCTGTCCTGCGGCCAGGATGCCCACCGCCCAGATGTAGAGCGCAGCAGGCCCGAAGAAGCACCCGAGGACAACACCCTGGGGAGGTGCGGGAGGGTGTGCGTCAGTGCAACGCTCAGCCGACACCCAGCACCGCACTGCTCCCTGCTCTGCTGTGCACGGGCTCCCCAGTGCAGCGCACTGTCCCAGAAGCTCAACTCGGGTCCTACCCTCATCTGAAAAGCTTTCAACCTGAACTTTGTTGGATGGTTCTTCATCCCTCAGCCTAGTCCTTTTCTCACTTCAGGCTCCTGAAGCCTTCATCTTCAACCTATAGCTTAAATATATATTTTTTAAGAAGTCTATACTACATTTCCCACATTATATTGCTAACACACTGTTTTAGAAGGTAACAGGAGCCCTGACCAGTGTGGCTTGCTGGGCTGGGCGTCGTCCCACAGAGCGGAAGGCCGCCAATTGATTCCCAGTCTGGGCGCCAGCCTGGGTTGCCGGTTCATCCCAGGTCAGAGTGCAGATGAATGGAAAGCAATTGGGGTTTCTCTCCCTCTGTCTCTCTCCCTTCCCTTCTCTCTCAAAATAAATGAATGAAATCTTAAAAAAAAAAAAAAAAAGAAGAAGAAGATAACAGGAGTGAAAAGGCCAGATAATTTTGGGAAATGCCACATATAATTGACTCGTGGAGGTTCGGAATGTGAGGGAGGACCCAGTAAAGAAAGTACTTTACCAAGCGTACTTTCTATGACCACCCCAACTATCATCCCGTGGCACACTGTGCTGTCAACACGAGCTTGGGAACTGCTGAAACAGTTCATTCGTTCAGCTGATCCTCTCTTCCTCCTATGTAGTCCAAAATGCTTGTCTAGCATCTGGACCTCTGAAATAATGATGCCCCCAAGAAGACATACTCAACTCTGAAGTGAACCCACAGAAGAGACCAGATACCACGTGAAGGATGTCGCCCCGGGGCGAAAAACACCATTTGAACAGGCTCACCCCTTTGTAGATGTCCACGGCCAGTGTCGAGTTGTCGTCGGGGAAGAGGTGGGTGTGGGGACTGCTGCTATTTCTGCAGACTTCAATCTGGAAAAGGAAGCGGTTTCGGGGAAACTTTTATTTTCGAGGCAAGGGCCAGGAAAGAGGTGTCCTACATGTCACTCACAAGTCATCCATGAGACTCAGCCTGCAGGTAAAACACTGGACACAGGCTGTGACGGGCAAAGACGGGCAGCAGGTACCACTCACACTCCCCCTCCATAATCTTTCCATACCCCATGTCATCAGTTATTTACTGCGTTAGTGTGCACTGCTGGGCTGTTTCAAACGAGGACAGGCCAGAGAGCCCTTAGTAAGGCCCCGAGTGTGAGAGGACACCAGAACAGGGAGTCGGGAGTCCTCAGTCAAAGCAGCACCAGGAGTCTGAGGCGCCACAGGTGGGAAGCAAAGTGGTGATGGAAACTAGACAGGCCCTGGCAGGCCCTGGCCGGGTAGCTCAGTTGGTTCCAGTGTCATCCTGACACACCAAGGCTGAGAGTTCGATCCCGGGTCTGGCACATACAAGAATCAACCAATGAATGCATGAATGAGTGGGACAACAAATCAATGTTCCTCTCCCTCTGTCAAATCAATTTTTAAAAAGTTAAAAAAAGAAAAACAAACTAGCTCGGCAATCAGGAACTGAGAAGACAGAGAAGTAAAAAACAACGCAGTTTGTCCAGCAACAGTTTCTGTTTTGTCTGAGGACTCCTCCCAACCCGCCCTCCGCACCAGAGGCAGGAACAGCAGGCCGGCAGCTGGCAAACAGGAAACACGGGGCCAAGCAGGCGTGAGGCCGCAGGACGCAATCTTTCATCTGAGGATCTCCCTCATCGGCCAAAGGCAGGGAAAACGGGCCTCCGACTGCCGTCCCCGCCCAGCGGGGAGGCCCCATCGCTGTCGTATTTCCCAGCCCATTCCGGCGTCCCAGTATGCGCACGGTCACCACCACTGGGGACCCAGCTACTCACCACCTGCTGGTTGGTCTTCCAGTAAAACGCTTCGGCAAAGACCGAGACCACGAAGACGTTGATGATGAAGGACACAAAGAGAGCAATGCAGGACTCGATGAAAAAGTACTTGTTGGCTTCTCTCACGTCCTCCTTTTTGGCTCGGTTTACCTGTCTGGACTGGAGAGACGAGAGTGGCAGTCATTTTTTTTACTTTTTGGAACACGTTTCCTTGTAATATTTCACGAGTTTAGAGACAACAAAAGACTCAGAGGGCAGACAATGGGCCAGATGAAATGCGAGCGGAACCACTCACATCCTCGTTCACTGAGCGAGAACGTCGTGACCCCTGGATGGCACCACACATTCCTCAAACGGGCAGGAGCGATTAAATGACTGCTGAGCTCTCAGGTACTGTGGCTGGAAGAGCCACAAAACCTGCCCTGAGAAATGCATAACCTTAAGTATAAAGGTCTTTGAAATCTCCGAGCAAACAACTGTGTAAGACTGACTGGTAAAAGGATGGTTGGTCTCTTCACTCCTGACCTCCCTGGGCCCCTCCGGGTGTTGAGATTGAAACACAAGAGACTTGGTGCACTTTCAGACCTTTTACGAAGAACTTTAGTCCCAGTTTCTCTCCAGGGGGTTAGTTATCTCTGGTCATAAACCAGAGTCCAAGTGTGTGGAGTTTATAGATGTCCAACCATGGAAAAATACCTTGCTCCTTTGGGGCCGTAATGGTTGTAAACTAAGTTATGTGTCCCTTGCAACTAGAGGAAAACATCCCATGACCTACCCAGGAGGCTGCTGAGATAAAGGCCTCGCTCACCTTGACTAAGGCAGAATGCAGGTACATGTTGTGTGGCATGATGACAGCTCCCACGATGCCCACGGCCTGCTGCACCTGTGGGGTGCCACAGCCTGAACAGGACGGCACGAACATGCCCTTGAGAACGTCGCTCTGATTGGGCCTCACTGTAATATACTGCACACCAAGACAGCGACGGTTAGCCCTCCCTGGAGCCCGACACTGAGGGGGAACAGTACTAGGAAACACTCTGCACCCTTTCCTGCTTTCCTCACAGCCCCGCGTTCTTCAACAACTGCCGACGACAGTGAGGAACAAGGAACCATCAAAAACCACGCAGCATAAGGAGCCTGCTGCCAAGATCAGAGAACTCAATACTGGGGTACCTGGATATTTTACATCATCTTTTAGATATACAAACTAGAAATAGAGAGAATGTAATTAATATTCTAAAGATATAAAATGGCTGCTAAGGGCCTTATTAATCTTAATTTCACAATAACTCCTATGAAACAGACCCAAGACCACAGTCAATTCTTAATTATCCACACTTTCACTCCTGCTCACTTATATTCCTCTAAATGTCACTGTTTGCCTCTGGCACAAGCCGACTCATTCATAAACACTTTTCCCTGGTTCAGCATTTCAATTGAAAGTCTTAGACCAAACTGTATAAACTACCCGATAATCTAATCTATATCTATTATGATCTAATCTATAGATTAGATACATTGATAAAAGTCTAGCCAGGCCAATACACAGAATCAGTTAAACTGGACACAGAAAGGTGCCATTACTGCACACAATGATGCCGATTCCCGGAGTGTCTGGGTGAGGGCACGAGCAGGAGGCAGCCACTACCTCCTCTATAGCTGCAACACAGACAAAGTTCAAGCTGCAGCTGGGACACACCAGAATGAGCAAGAACAGACCCCTGTGAGTTAACAGTCAAGGACCACCCTGTAACGCCCTCTCTAACCCTCCCCAAAGCTGCTCTGTTGCCGAGATGGGCAATTTTGAACCAGGGGGTTGTCTGGAAGGGGGTTGTCTGGAAGGTCCAGAGAGTCTGGTCATTTTTGTCATAGAAGTCTCCGCAGTTCTTCCTGGACACTACTAGTCTTTGCTATAGATAATATTCCTTCAAAACTGGCTCAAGGCTTAATTGGCTTTTTCTTTCTTTTCTTCCCTCCCCACCCCGCTCCCGCTTTTACTTTTACTAACATTTTTTATTTTATGCTAACTTTATTTCCAGACCCCAAGTTCTTATTTCTTCAGTTTCTTCCGGGATATCTTATGCTTCTGTGCAACCTCCTGCTCTGGTTTAGGAACAACTGCCTTCTCAGCAGAGCCCTCTCAGTGCGGCAGGGAGAGCTCCTGTGTGGGCGAGTCCGCCCACGGGCTCTGCCAGTTCTGGGCCGCGACTCGGGAGCTTTGCTCACCCGGATGTGCTCAGTGACCAGAGACTCGACACCTAAACCCTTCAGCTCTGCATTACTCTGCATTCTTAAGCACGTGCAGCAAGAAGTCAGCACTCTTTCTGGGCCACTGACCCTGTGTCCAACCCGTTTAGCCTGGACACACGCACCAACCCCACCACTGTCACGACAGAACGGCACACATCGCTTCTGTTAACATCTTCAGACACTCGATGGCGTCTCTGATCTGCAAACCCCTGCTGGCCAGGGCAGCTTCATGGGTGTTCTTATAGTGAACTCAAAGATCTGAACCTCTTTATCTGCACGATTTTGCACAGTTCTGGGTCAAGTGAATGGTAAACTGTTTTCAGAGGTCACCTCAGGCCACTAACAAGAAGCAACTGGCTTTTTCTGAGCACAGGCAGTACAATTAAACCATCCCAGCATTATTCTCTTTTATAATAAAGGCAAAATTTTTGTTTGTTTGCTTTACAAAGCTAATGAATAGCCTGGAACACTTGCCTCGTATCCAAATGTGAGGGCCATAACAGTGATGAGAAAGCCAAAAAATGCTTCCAGCTTCCGCAAGCCTAAAGGGGGAAATGCAGCAGTGAGTTCTCAGGAGACAGACTTCCCCATGATGGGGAAGTGGCTTCTTTGTCTAACCCCTCCGTCCCCGCTCTACTTACCGTATTTGTCCAAAAAGAGAAATACAAAGGTATCTGCAATGGTGATGAGTACTCCCCCCCACAGGGGAATCCTGCGCCGGAGATAAGAAACGGACGTTAGAGGAAAGAACGGAAACATCGAGAAGCACTTTCTTCCCCACAGCTCTCCACATAAGCAACACTGGGAGAAGCAAGCACTTGTGGGAGAGGAGACCGTGCAGGAGGCCAGGCCTCGGGGAGTTTAGGTTCACAGCGGCAACTGAGTATTAGTCGCTCAAACCTGACTGCCTACTACGGCAGACACTTAGGGTGTAAAGCTGAAAAGAATGGGTCTTACCCCTCAAGGGGCTCACAGCCTAGTGGGATAACCTGACATGAAATTTAAAAAACTGTAATACACAGTAATACACACAAATAAAACACACACTGCACAACAGAAGCATATACAACCCAACACAAGAATGTGGGGGTACAGAGCCTACGTCTGCCAGGGGAGAGGAAGGCGGTCCCAGACTGGTCCCAGCGGACATTTAATAAACTTGAATCTTGAAAACGGAAAATGAGTTGGGTTTTGTTCCTACATTTGCTTTAAAATCTAGCAAAACATTGATTACTTTGCACAGGGGAGCCCCCTCACCTCCCTACAGACAGGAGATTGATGGCAATGGCCGAGCCAATGACTTCCTGCATGTCCGAGCCGATGATAGCCATCTCCACCATCAGCCACAGGATGATTCGTGGGACCTGCACACCAAGCAGAAGGACGTGGTTCTAATGAATCATCTCTAAGACCCTCGCCCATGTCTGGAAATCACACTTTGGAACGGACCCATATAAAGCCCCCTCTAAACCTTCAGTCCAGAGATTAAGTGCCAGCGCTGGGCTCCGCCTGCCCCATCACCGCACCGTGGGCCCTGGCTAGAGAGGGCAAGGCTGCTGTCATGTGGCCGTGCTCATGCGTTAAGGTCTAGGCGGCCACTGACCCTGGTTTCTTCTCTTTTCTTTCCATTCAAGAGAGGAAAAGAATTTCCATTCATTAATTTCCACTTAATTCCCTGCCTAAAGACAATCCTGCAAGTCTGAAGGGGAAATAGCCCTGGCTGGTGTGGCTCAGTGGATGGAGTGCCACCTGTAAACCCAAGGGCCACCATGCCTGGGTTGCCGGCCAGGTCCCCACTAGGGGGCAGGCAAGGAGCAACCAGTGGATGTATCTCTCACCCACTGCTGTTTCTCTCCCTCCCTTCCCCTCTCTCCAAAAGTAACTAAATAAATAAAATCTTAATTTTAGAAAAAAGGATGCTGATACGGTCAAAATATTGTTCAGGAGAGAATAGAAAATGACCACAGAAGGAAATATCCATCCTGACTTCAGCTGAAGAGACAAAACAAATGGGAAAAGGCTGGGGCTGTCCTTTTTTTTCGTAACTGGTTTTTAGAGAGAGGAAGGCAGAAGGGATGGTGGGGGCAGAGGGGGCGGGACTTGCTGTTCCACTTATTTATGCATTCGTTGGTTGACTCTTGCATGTGCCCTGACCTGAGACTGAACCCACAACCTAGGTATACTGATGCTCTAACCAACTGAGCTGCTACCTGGCCAGGGATAGGGTCCAACTTAATGTAACAGGAAAGCAAGTGAAAAAGGACAGATATGCAAAGGGCCTCAGGGCAAAGCGGTTGGCATTGGTGCTGTATAACAAAACAGTGAACTCATCTGGCCAAGCAATACAGGCGACAGACAGATTTAGTTCACGCTGGCTCACTGAGTGACAGACAAACAGGACGGCGCGCCGCTCACCTTGGGATACTGACGGTGACACACTTCAGCAAGGTGCATCCCAGTGACCACTCCCAGCCTCGCTGCCAGGCGCTGCAGCAGGAGCCCCACGATGGTGGCCAGCAGAAGAACCCAGAGCAGCTAGAATAGAAGAAACCCGGCACAGCACTCATCAGACAGCCGAGGGGCCGCCTGGTGTCTGGCGGCATGAATGGGAAACACTGCATTCAGGGAAGAGCCCAGGTCAGGACCGAATGGCCTGGGTTCTGTGTCAGGGGCTGCACAGAGCCTGGTATGTCCCCTTGTGCCTCTCTGAGCCTTGGTTTCTCCCATCTGCAGTTTCCCCTTTATTCGAGGAAATTATGTGGGTGAAATAAAATAAAAAAACAAGTGGGAAAATGCTTTCCACCAATGTGTCCCTGCCAGTGAAGTCCCAGCATGTAGGTCCAGAAGCCAATATCCACAGGCAGAGAAGCGGAAAGGGGTGTGAAAGTATGCCGTGTGCGTTTCAAAGGGACACAGGTGGGACTAGGCATTTACCTTAAACCCAGCCACTGCTCCGGACTGCAGATCTGATTCGATGTTTCCTGGATCCAGGTAGGCAATGCTCATAAGAAAGCCTGGTCCCGTGAAAGCCCAGAGTTTACGAAAGCTAAAGCAAGAGTACTACAGGAGAGGAAAAGAGAGAGAGAGCTGATTATCACCTCCACTGATTACCTATTTTATCACATAGAAAACCCAAAACATCAACCTCACAAGAACAAAGGCTTTAGGATGTTGGAACGTGGGTGTGTCCAAGTTTCACTTTCATCTTACCCGCTTCTTATCAGTAAGCTGGCCACCTCCCTGCCCAAGTGAGAGCCCCTTCCCTGCCCTGCTCTTTCCATCAGCCTGACACACAACACCAGCACCTCTGTGCCCAAGCACGACCCAAGTGGGACAAAAGCCATTGTAAAAAAAGAACATAAAACTCAAACTTCCTTGATTGAAGAATGCTCACTAAGACAGCTTGGCAACTGTTTTCAAGGCCCTCGCTTCCCTTAACAGTTTCTGGTTATTCTGATGACAAATATTCAAATACTCAGTCTCCAGAAATGGCTTGCCAAAATTAGACCCGAGGCCGCGATCCTGGGCTGAGGCCGTGGTCTTGGGCTGAGCCCGTGGTCTTGGGCTGTGCGGCAGACCTTCCACTCACGTGCTCCCTACACAGTCACTTTTTCCTCCAAGGGCCTGCCACGAACCTCCTCCTCAGGAACGGCGATCTTCTCATCAAAATAGGTGGTAAAGGGCTCGTTCGAGCTCCCGGTGGACTGCGGGAGGGAGGAGTCGCTGTAGGCCGCGTTGATGGCACCGAGATGGGCCAAATCCCCATGGTCCTCAGAAGCATCATCTAAATGAACAGATTTGAAAATAATTTTTTTAAATGAACAAAATATACTAATGGTTCATCTTCAATAATAGTGAAATGAGATCTTTTTAATGCCCTAAAGGAACAAGGCCAACCCGACTGTACCTCAACTTATTTCCAATACTTCACTTTTATTTGTATTTTTAATAAATTAACTTGTTACTAACCTATACATTCACATGACTGACAATCTGAGAAATACAGAAGGGCTTATGGTAAGAAAAAGCTCCCTCTCTCCCCTCCCCCAGTGGCGCAGCTGCCGGTCAGCGTACCACTGATCTCACAGTGGTTTTCCTGCTTTCATACTTCTATTCCCACTTGGCAATTTTAGAACCATTTCATCTTCTACAAAAACTAATATCTAGGGGCTCAAAATACAACATCTCCAGGTGAGCCGCATTGCTAGCCTAAAATCCTAACTTTTAGAAGAAAGAAACCGGGTCAGTCTGGTGGCCACCTTTCCCAGTATTTGGCAAGACTTACACAAAGAAACATCCCTGGGCATCATGCTTCCCTCAGGCTCCTCAAAAAATGTGGTAGTTGCAAAACCCTGCCGCACTTCAGGCTAAAATCTGAAGCTGCAGGGAAAACCACCAAGCAGGAACCCCTTTGCCTCCCGACTAAGGCCTGCAGTGAGGAGCTCCGGGTCACAGGGTGGCTGACCTCATGACAAGAGGACTCATCTGAGGCTGATAAATCAGTGTTTCCCCGAGTCTGGCATTTTGTGGTTAATATCAAATGCAGGGAAGGGGGAGGGGGAGGGACTGGAAGAAAAAGGCTAATCTGCCAGAAAGATACAAAATCCAGTTTGCTGTAGCCATCAAATGGCTATTTCAAGCCACAAAGCTCTCATCTCAGTGTTTCCAAGAAATCCTTACAACCTACAATTACAAAAAAACAAAAGCAGGAACTAACCCTTAACTGGCCCAAACTGATTTTTTTAAATTATAAAAAAGACGTGGAAATCCTAAAGGGGAAATTGAGAATCGGGAAGGACTGGTCAGAGCGGCCAAGGAGCTTTAACTGCGCACACAGTAGAAGGTGCGCGCTCCGTCGTCTCCTGCTCCACACGTATCTGAAACGCCACCAGCAACCAAAGCAGTCTAGAGGTTTTCATGACGGGTCTGCGAACACTGCCTTTGCAAGCATCACTGCTACGGAAACTAAACTTGCAGCTAATCTTGGCCCATCTCAGAGCTGGAAACAAGATGGGGCAGGCTTCTGCGGTCACAAAGCCATTTTCATTTACAGCCTAAGGTGCCAGATGGTGACTCCTGCACGGAGCAGGTCTCCATAAAGATTCTGTTGGCTAGGGGAGAGGAAGTGGGGACAGTTTGTTGGACTAGACAGCGAAAAGGGCAATACGGTAAATTTCTGTTACCGACTTCAGCCTACCTCCAAATAAAAATTAGAGAATAACACAAAAACTATAAATTACCATCTGGTGTCTTCTGTTCAGGACCCAACACCATGGTGTTCTTAGAATAGGATTCTGGAAAGTAGAAAAGGGAGGGAAAGGAATTAACAGAACAAACAAACAAGTTCAAAAACAGCATTTTATACTCTGTACAACCTAACCCCTATTATATGAAAAGAATTATTCTTCTACTGGATTAGATAACCTTGAAAATAATTACAGTTTTCATAGTATGAGTAAGAGATATTTAATAAAAAATGTAAGTCTTAATCATGTTTTTGCTGGCAAGACTTCAAAACCAAACTGAAGCAAACAGGATTCCAAGAAAGCGGACGAATGCCTTTTCCTTTAGAAGCAGGCATCTGTGAATGATTCCGCACCAGGTTGCCCACCACGCTGCACTGACTGGTGGGCACAGCACGGCCCCCTTTCTGGCCATGGTAGCATGGGACTCTGCACCAAACCGGTTCCAATGTGCAAGGCAAATGCTATTTTTTTTTTAAAGACTTCATTTATTTGTTTTTAGAGGGAGGGGACGGGAAAGAGATAGAGAGGGAGAGAAACATCAATGTGCAAGAGATACATTGATCATTGCCTTTTCCACACCCACTACTGGGGATCTGGCCTGCAACCCAGGCATGTGCCCTGACCAGAAATCAAAGCACAATATTTTGGTTCATAGGCCAGGGCTCAGTCCACTGAGCCACACCAGCCAGGGCAAGGCAAATGCTTTTTAATAAGCTCCCACACAGAGGCTGCTAGGCAATCACCCAGTCTTTGTTGTGCCTCCAGTTTAACCCCAATTTAAAACCAGACTGATTTCTCACCATTTTTTAGTCTTTTTACTTTTATTTCTTTATTGATGTTAGAGAGAAAGAGGAAGGGAAAGGAGAAGGGGGGAGAGACAGACAGACAGACACACATCGATATGTTGTTCCACCCATTCGTGCACTCGCTGATGGATTCCTGCCTGTGCCCTGACCCGGGATTCGACCCCTCGGCGCATCCTTGGCATATGGGGAGGACTCTCTATCCAACTGAGCTACCCAACCAGGGCTATGTGATTTTAAGGGCAGAGATCTATGACTCTCGTTGACCTAATAATTTAAGCTTGAGGAATGAAGCGAAGAAATAAAAAGGAGTCAGAGGGTCAACCTGCCAAATTATTAACTCCAAATAGGCTGAGGCATCCAAAAAAAAAATTATTCCTGTTTTAACTGACTCCAGGAACTGAACCTTTTGGAGTTTCCAGCCCTACCTGTATACAGTATGCACTGTGCCTTTCATGCCTCCAGGGAGCCACCTGAATGACCTCGAAAAGAAAGCGTCCCACTCTCTAAACCACTGCACAGCTGAAGATTACCATCTTGGACCAAGGTGGGGGCTAAGAATGCAGAACTGATTCTTCTCAAGAATGTGCCTTTTACTATAAAACTCTCAAGACTTTTCTTTCTGCTTGGGAGCACTCTTAGTACTGCCTAGTAGTGGGGAGGTTCTGGCTGGAAATGAATGACAAAGATTTATGCAAGGGTCTCATGCTTGCTTTTCTGGAAAGGTGGGGTGAGCACCTCACCAGCACACTGGTAGTAGAGGGCCGCCGCTCCCTAGCCTCACTCAGGTCCCCCGAGGAGAGACTTCAGGCATGACATTTCAGGTCTGACCCCGGCCCTCCGACAACTGGGAGAGGAAACTGAGCGTGCAGGGAGAGCTAGGCAAGGTCTGCAAGGTGCCGGCGCTTCTCTTCTTGTAGTCCCGCAGTAAGCAGCCTGTGGGGATGAGGCGGCGTCTGAAATGTCCCGCTTTCTGCTGGGTGAGTTCAGCTGTGGGGGAGGGGATTTACAGGCCCATTTGGCCACAGATCTGTGGTGTACACTCCAGCCAGCCCCACCAGCAGGCTGATTTAAATTTTGATCTGCTGATTAAGGAATATACTTCTCAGTCAATTCCCAATTCAGAAGGGGAAAGATGAGGTAACATTTCTTGTTAACGGCCCCACTTAAATCCTAATAATTACTATCCTACTGAGAAAGGTATAAAGCCTCCCCTTAGCTATCTTTTACTGCTTAAATTGTCTTTTTCCACTCTTGTCCCTTTGTTCTTCCTAACTGAAGAGTCCTCCACTTCATTTTAGGTAATCCACCTACCCACACATTCTATACTGTATCAGTATTACAGAATTAGAGAATTCAGACCCAAAGGGGTTTTAGGTTTCATCTATTTTCTGGATGTAAAACATACGGCCGCTTGCTCATCTGGAAAACATTTTTCATCTCTGCACTAACCAGCACCCAGGGTTCTGTTATGATGCACAACCAGCCACGTCCCTCCTACCAGGCGCTGGGCTGCCAGACTGCCGAACGGCGGCCCACACACCCCAGTAACACACCCTCTCTGATCAGCTACAACAGGTCCCAACCCAACTGGGATTTACGCATCTGCTGACTCTGCTGCAGCAGCCACTTAGCTTCCAATCACAGCACAGCCCCTTGGCTCCGCCCAGAGCCTCTGAACTTTTATTCTACATATAATTCTAAGAAGCCAGGTACTCAGGTTATCCAAACTGACAATAAGTTAGAAACCTCAAATCAGACCTGGGACTAAGGCTCCTAAAAGAAAAGGTCTCAGGACATTTGGTATGAGGCAAAGAGACCTTCCTTCTATATCAATACTAAAAGAATAGCCTGAGTTATTATTAAGGACAACTTGAGTTTCTTAACTGTGGCCTACTCACCAAGAACTGATTAAATTAAATTACTCTGCAGTGATGATACCCTATTTGAGAAGACGCAGAAGTGCCTTCTATACATTTGAGGAAGACTCCTGCCCCAAACAGGCTACTGAGCAGACTTAAAAAGCAGACGAATGACAGCAGCGTGTCCTCCCCCAGCCTGCAGTCAGTCAGGTGGCAGGTAAATACTGGGTTGGCCAGAAAGCCTGTTTGGTTTTGTCCGTACGATGGCTCTAGTGGTGCTTCGTGGTTCTGAACTTCATTCGGAACAACTTTGTCAGACTGTGTTTTGACAGCCATCATACCAGCGTGCGGTTAAAAAAAAAAACTTGTCAAAATTGGTGATTTTTTGTGTAGCCATTTTAATATTGAGGATGGAAGAAAATGCACATTTTCGGCATATTACACTCTATTATTTCAAGAAAGGTAAAAACACAACTGAAAGGCAAAAACAAAAAGATTTGTGCAGTGTATGGGGAAGGTGCTGGGACTAATGGGACATGTCAAAAGTGGTTTGTGGAGTTTCTTGGTACAACTGACATTTTGGCCAAATAACTCTTTGCTGTGGGGCTGTCTTATGCATTGGAAGATGTTTAGAAGCACCGTGGTCTCTACCTACTAGAATTCAATAGTGGGAGGTAGCCAACATACTCAAAATATCTAAATCAATAAAGTTATTTTTGAAAATAAAAAATGTGTCTTTTACAGAAAAAAAACCATAATGGACATTTTGGCCAACCCAATAATAACTTTAGAGAGAAATGTTTCTTTTTAAATTTTTTATTGATCTTTTTAGAGAGAGAGGAAGGGGGGGGAGAGAGTGAGACAGACAGACAGACATCAATCTGTTGTCCCACTTATTTATGCAATCATTATATGTGCCCTGACTGGGGATCTAATCCACTGTGGCATTATGGGGACAATGCTGTAGCCAAATGAGCTATCCGGCCAGGGCCAGAAATAACTTCATGATAAAAATTGTATTAATTAGCCCTGTCTGGGGTGGCTTCGTTGGTTGGGCATCATCGCACAAACCAAAAGGTCACTGGTTCAATCCCGTCAGGGCACGTGCCTGGGTTGCGGGCCTGGTCCCTGTCCAGGGGCATGTGAGAAGCAACAGATTGATGTTTCTCTCTCGCACTGATGTTTCTTTCCCTCTCTTTCCCGTTCCCTTCCCCCGTCTCTAGAATAAATTTTTAAAAATATTTATTTATTATTGTTAGTATTCTAACTGATTATTCCTATACTAATTACATATAGGGCCAATAATATAAAAAGTCTGGTCCTCTCTCTGAAATCTCAGGAATGTATTGTTCCAGGAGAAAAAATGGATTCTAGACTCTGACTTTCTCATCGAAACCTTCCATCAGCAAACAACAAGCGCCACTGCCTGCCGTGTGCACAGAGCATGACTGGGGCAGCAAGCAGACAGAGTTAGTTATGCCTGGTGTGCTCGCCACACCGCACTGAAGTCTCCGTGAAAACATAACACACGTATGGGAGCAGTAAGCTAGACATTTTTAAGAGAAAGGTTATTTGGAAAGTTGCAGAGGTCGTAGAAGCCAGCCCGCTGGGCTGCGCAGGCTCAGGAAACCAGGTAGAGGCAGAAGAAGTGGGAGCGGGTGCAGGTGAGCTCCTGAGGAAGGCAGTGCCTTAGTTAATAACAACACAGGTTTGCTCTCTGAGGCCGTACCACCAGGCCACTAAGGAAAAAGTGCAGCCGAGGTATAAGCAACCAGAATCAGCTCGGCAGTACCTTGACGATCATGACTGGCACTGCTTGACGTTCCAGGGCACCCCCAACCCTAAGGTGTCACCTTCTCTCTCAGCCAGTAAGTTTCACTCTATCAACAGCAATCAACGGGGAAAAATGGCACTCGTGTTTAAATGTAAAATAACTATTTTATTCCATTCCTTATCAAAAGTTGTAAGACTATTTTACTGTAAAACATGCTAATAACATTACATTTTCTATCTAAACTGTCAAAAATCTACATATTCCTTGACCCAGCAGTTCCACTTCTAAGAATGCATCCTAAAGAAACATTCACACGAGAGAGCATATGCAGGGATGTTTCCTGCCACGTCGTCTGTAGTGTCAAAAGACTGGAGCATCAAAAACAACCCAGGTATCAGTAGGGGACTGGCACACTGGATATGCACAGGACGGCATACCATGCAGCTATTATAAATAAGGCAGATCTACAGATATTAATAGGAAATAATATCCAAGATATGCTGTCAAGTAAGAAACCCAATTTATAAAACAGTACGCTATCATTTATGTAGAAAAAAGGAAAAACATACACAAGTGCACGTCCGTATTCTCTCCAAAGGGCAACAAAGAGGCAGGGAGTGCAGATGAGGCCAGGAAACGGAGGCCTCTCACTGACTGTGCACCACACTCCATGCTGCTCTTGGAGGGAAGTTTTTACTGTGTGCATTTCTTTTAATGTAAGGAGGCGATATGGATTTCCTTCTTTTTTTTCAATTACAGTTTACTTTCAATATTATTTTGTACTGATTTCAGGCGAACAGCATGGTGGTTAGACAGTCATATACTTTACAAAGTGCCCTGGTATTTCCAATATCCACCTGGCACTGTACACAGTTATTGCAATAATATTGGAATATTATTGACGATATTCCCTATGCTGTACTTTTTATCCCTGACTCTTCTGTGACTACCAATTTTTATTTCTTAATCCTGTCACCTTTTCCACCCAGCCCCCCTCCCCTCTGACGGCTGTCTCTATTCTCTGTACCTATGAGTCTGTTTCAGTTTTGTTCCTTGTCTTTAGATTCCACATATAAGTGGAATCATATGGTATTTGTCTTTCTCTGACTTATTTCTCTGAGCAAAATACCCTCTAGGTTCCACCCATGCTGCAGCAAATGGCTGAATTTACCTCTCTTTGTTTTTCACAGGTAGAAGTAACAGGTTATTTTTAATTAGCAAAAAACATGTATAAAACACTTCAAACTCATATAAATGAATGAGTAACAAATAACCATAAAACCATAATTTCAAGAGTTTTTCTAATAATATAGTCCTAAAAGAAAAACATTTTAAGGAAAAAATTAATAAACATATACTAAAGAAAACAAAGACTAAACATTTAAAAAGTAAGAGTTCCACCCTGGCTGGTGTGGCTCAGTGGATTGAGTGCTGGCCTGCAAACAAAAGGGTCGTGGGTTCGATTCCCAGTCAGGGGACATGCCTGGGTTGCGGGCTAGGCCCCCTGGGTCGCAGGCTAGGTCCCCTGGGTTGCGGGGCATGTGAGAGGCAACTACACACTGGTACCTCTCTCCCTCTTTCTCCCTCCCTTCCCCTCTGTCTAAAAATAAAGAAATAAAATCTTTTTAAAAAAACTGAGAGTTCCCCAGTATCTTGATTGCACATGACTTTCTTGAGATGTTAAAAGTTCAGTACACATCTTCACCCCGTCAGTGTCATCCAGATGGCCCAACCCAACCTTTACTCTTTCCAGTCTAAGACTTGAATGGAATAATTGTCTCCTTGTTCCCAAGGAGGGGAAAGAGGAAAACTGTGGCTTTAGACTCATACTTGCTAAGTCAAGTGACTTCAAGTACCTCCTTAACTAACTTCTCTGGGTCTTGAATTCCTCCTTTGATCAAATTTCTACCTTATTTTCATTCTTTTTTAAAATTTTACTTTAATCGTTCTTCAAGTACAGTTTTCTGTCCTTTACTCCCATCCCAGCCCACCCACCCACTCCTCCCACCTTATTTTCATTCTCATCTGTCATGATCTCGGAGGCCGGTCTGCACTGCCTGTGCTGAATCTGGGTTCCGTCAAGTCCTTGGTCCTGATTCTCTCACCCACCCACTGTTCCCTGGATTCACTTCTCAACAAAACCACCCACTGCTCTCTGGATTCGCTTTTTAACAAACACTGGGGACTCTCGCTGATAAAGCTTCTATACTGGATCATCGGAGGTCTGCAGCCTTCCCCTGGCAAGCATATATTGCCCTAAGCTTAACTTACTACCACTCTGCCTTAGTGCCCAAGAAGCCATCCTATGAAGTTATGATTTGGGAGTTTCATCTGAATGCAAAGAATCAGAAGCCAAATCCTCAGGAAAGCATTTCCTGACTCACTCTTAATTTGGGTTAAAGGGCCTTCCTCCACATTCTCCCAAGGTACCAGCTGCTCACCACTCTTACCCTGTAACCTTGAAATCATTATTCCCTGACACTATTTACAGCAAAGGCGCTCGAAACTATTTCACTGATTTCAGAGCTGTATGCAACATTGCAAAGGTGTCCCTAAAATAGTAAGGTTTAGAGAGGAATGTTTTTACACAGTTCTCTAATTCTTCCCTTTTTTCCTCCCTTTCTCTATGTGAACAGTCAAAGGTGGCATTATGTAGGACAGTGATTTTCAACCACTGTGCCACAAGAATTTTTAAAACACGCAGTACCTGACTGTTTAGTCAGGGGCACTGGCCTCTCTTCCCTTAGCTTGTCAAATAAAAAAGTGACAACAGCTGAGACAACAGCCGTTTGGTGTGAATGAATCAAAATTACACCTATTGTTTTTTGTCAGATTGGCAAAAAATATATTTTTTGGTGTGCCACAGTATTTTAGGAATTAGTTTATGTGGCCATGAGAGGAACATGGTTGAAAACTGCTGATGTAGGAAAAGAACTTTCTCAGAAGCAAACAGAAAGGTATTTGCACGCAAGCGATTAAATAAACGTCAACGGGAATATTTGAAGTTCACTCTCCCGAAGCCTCCCTTAGACAGTGCTCAGGGCCAGCAACAAGCTGGGGCCAAAGCAGAAACTGCCAGAGGCACAGATCAAGGTTTTCAAAAGTGACCCCCAAGTGTTTTAGAGAGTTACAGGGAGTTATTTTAACATTCATACTGTGCCCTAAAGAAAATGTAAAGATTTCCAGATACTTCTAAAATCCCCCTTTCATAAGGTCTACTTTAAGGTGATGGCACTTGATGTTCTAGAAAACCGTGACTGTCAATCTGACGCCCGTGTTGCACAAGGTGTTCTTTAGGAAGGCGGGCCTCCCGCCAGGGAGGAAACACAGCTGAAATATTCACGTGGTTCAAAGAGAGCTCGTTGTTTTCTGAACCCTCTGAGATCTAAGAAGGAAGATTACTAGCCACTGTTTTTAAGATGACAGATTAGCCCTCGCAGCATGGTTCAGCTGGTGGGAGCCTCATCCCATCCACGGAAAAAGGGTGCGGGTTCAATCCCCGGTTGGGGCGTGTCCGGGAGGCAACTGATTGATGTTTTCTCTCTTTCTCTCTCTCACATCAATATATCCTCAGGTGAAGATTAAAAAGAAAAAGATTATTACTTCCTCTGTTTTTCCATTCCAGGTCAATAAAAATGCACCATTTTCTGAGTCTCTTCCATCTAGGACATCCATCTACCTAATTAGTTCCAAAAAAAAATGTGCCCCCACAGGGGGTGAGAGGAAACAGCTCGGAAAAGCCATGTGAATTTCTAAATTATTCTTGAGATGTGAAGTTTGGAATTTCTTTTTTTTTTCATAGTTTAGAACTGTCCTATTGTTATCGGTAGAAAACTCATAGTAATTTTTTTTTGTAATAACTGAACTTAACAGTATTATAATTCTAACAAAACAGGTTAAATCAGGGACCTCTGTATTTTGGAATCCCAGTATTAACTGCCTACAAATAAATGGGAGCCCACATCTATTACCAATGACCCAGATGTTTCTTTCTAATGAATTGACCATTACATTTCCTAAGTTCTGAAATGGCCAACAGACCACAGAAAGACAATGCTTTAGGCTCCTGCTTGAAACCAGCAGCTTCAGCCAACTGCTGGCCTTGATTCAGGGCCAACGGAATTTTTTTTTTAATTTGGATAAGTATATCCTATTTTCCCTTATGAAAATCAATATAAAATTTTTAAAAGACAAGTTGAAGACTGATTACACCTACTCCCTAACAGAAAGAACAAGCGAAAAGCCCCTCTGGTGTTAGCTTAAGAAAAAGGCCTAGAAACTCGACTCCTCTCCGCCCAAGGGAGTAATATCAGAATGCCTTCAGCCCAAAGCCACACAAGCACGCCCAGTTCATGAAGCACAAACAGCACTGCTATTGTACAACGTGCTTAATACGCATCTGGGCATCGGAATGTCCGTCGGTCTCTCTCTGGCACAACGGCCCTCGAAACACCCGCTTCGACTGTTCTTCACATTACTGACTTTGTGTGCTATCGGAATCATCTTGCTTAGTCCCCCCGAGAACCACAATTTCAACCTGACATCCAGTGTGCTGTTTCTCACCCACGCTGGACTTCTGAGACTCTGTTTTATAGTTGAAAGAAAAACCTAACATTGAGAACATCTCATGACAAAGAAAGAAAAGAGAAAATTAATTAGCAAAATGAAAGAGAGAGTAAGATATGGGGAGAAAGAGTCAGTTGATAATAAACCCAGCTGCTTGGGTGTGAACCACGATAACAGCTGGGAGAAGTGTGGGCAGGCTGGCGAGAAGCACAGATCTTCCACACAAAAGCACCACACTCATCAGCCAGAGACTTCAGACTCAGAAGGGCCAGATACCTCCTGAATACAACTCTTCACTTTCTCTGCCCAGTGCTGGGGCTTAACCAGCTTCCAAGCCTTTACTGCTCTTTAAAGGCTTACTCCTAGAGACCACAGTTCGGTCTTTGTTCCTCCCAACCCGCCGGTGGGAGCTCCCTCTGACTTCCTCCTGACCAGAAGTTTACAGCAGTGCACCGCCCTTTGGCAGGCCAGCCGGGCCCCCTCCCGGGCTGACACGCCTGTCCTGGAACACAGCTCCAACTCTGCAAACAATTCCAGAGACCCCTTTAGGGAGAAATAAAAAAGCCCATCAATCAGTTTATGTCTATTTCTGGCCTCAGGAAAAAAAATGTTTTGTCCTTATACCTGGGTAAGTAGTGTTTTGCTCTGGTAAAAACGAAAAAATGATTATCAGTAGATTATATTCAACTCATTTATTCTAATGGCAGTATTGCCCGCCCCCCCATGTAGACTGGCCTTAACAATTTTAAGTACATATTTACCACAACGTTTCTTTTCTTAAAGCAAAAAAAAAAATTATGTATAAAGACAGGCAATACATACTGCAAGATTCTTCAACCTCACTTGTGCCTCCTTCCGGTCTTTAATTTGTTGCCTTCTCCTCTCATTACCATGGAAGTTTAACAGACACTTGATTATTAACAATAAATGGGACCAAAACAAACAAAAATAACCCAAAGAAGATGACCTACCAGCCAACAGACACAAACACTGAAACCCTAACTTCTCAATTTAAGTCTTCACTGGATACTGGTTCTTACACTAAAAAATGTAAGTTACTCTAACCATAAACTAAAAGTGCAAGAGCTAATTTATTTAAAAAAAAAAAAAAAGGCGCAAGAGCAACCGTGCCTGGAGTGGTTCAGAGGATTAAGTGCCAGCCTGCATGCGGAACCAAAGGGTTGCCAGTTCAATTCCCAGTCAGGGCAAACGCCTGAGTTGTGGGCAGGGTCCTTAGTAGGGGGTGTGCAAAAGGCAACCGACTGATGTATCTCTTGCAACCACACATTGCTATTTCTCTCCCTCTCTTTCTCCTCCCCTCCCCTCTCTAAAAATAAAATTTTCTTAAACAAAAATGAAAATGGAAGAGCAATTGGACAATAAATATACTTTTACCAATCCTGTCCAAGTCTTTTATATTCTATTCTGATTCTATTAAAATATAGCTTATAATACATACACGTTGTTTTACTTTATTAATGATATTCCTGATGATACCTGTAGGTATTATCTCTTCTTTGAGTCTCTTTGACTCTTCTTTGAGTCTCCAGGGGTCAAAAAAATTTAATTGTTCGCCCTGGCTGGTGTGGCTCGGTGGATTGAGTGCCGGCCTGCAAACCAAAAGGTTGCTGGTCGATTCCCAGTCAGGGCACCCGCTTGGCTTGTGGGCAAGATCTCCAGTTGGAGGTGTGCAAGAAGCAACCAATTGATGTATCTCTCGCACACTGATGTTTTTTTCCCTCTCCTTCTCCCTCCCTTCCCTTCTTTCTAAAAGTAAATGAATAAAATCTCTTTTTAAAAAAGTTAATTGTTCAGTATACTTATGTTAAATTATCAAAAGAACAAATAGCATACATTGAGTGAGACAAGGGTCTAGGTCTTCTAACTCCTGATATTCTACCCATTCAACTGCTGACAGCCTCCTTTTCCAAAATATTTTATTCAAACCACAGAGACTCATATGATAAACATGACAATATTAGGGCAACAGGCTCCCCTTTCTACCTCAAACACTAAACCCTTTTTTTTTTAAGATTTTATTTACTTATTTTTAGGGGGGGGGGGAGAAACATCAATCAGTTGCCTCTTGTATGTGCACCGACCGGGGACTGAACCTGCAACCCAGGCATGTGCCCCAACCTGGAATCGAACTAACAACTCTTCACTTTGCTTCCCTTCCCTTTGTTTTATGGAACGGTGCCCAACCAACTGAGCCACACCAGTCAGGGCAAATACTCAACTCTTTAAAGATGTCACTCCTGCCCTGGCCAGTGTGGCTCAGTGGATTGAGCTACGAACTGAAAGGTCACTAGTTCAATTCTCAGTCAGGGCACATGCCTGGGTTGCAGGCCAGGTCCCCAGTTGGGGGGTGTGTGAGAAGCAACCGATTGATGTATCTCTTACACATTGATGTTTCTCTCCCACTCTTTATGCCTCCCTTCCCTTCTCTCTAAAAATAAATAAATAAATAAAATCTTAAAAAAAAAAAAGACGTCATTCCCTTTCCTCCTTATTCAAGTACAAATAAAGAGGGTTCACAAAGACACTGTCCTCCACACTCACCATGCCAAAATCTAATTCTCACCCTTATAGGAGTAGTAAGAAATTGTCTTATTGCCAAGCTAAATAACTAAACTTATACCATCTGCATTTCAGCCACATCAGGCCAGCACACTGCTAGAGTAAGCAATGTTCTTCTTTTTAAGTTTTTCTAAAAAATGTTTCCTCTCCAGAGGACATTTATTCATTGTTTTTAGAGAAGAAGGAAAAGAGAGAAACATCATGTGAGAGAGAAACATGGATCAATTGCCTCCCAAACACACCTGGACCAGGGATCCACACAGGGGTGGAAACTGCAACCCAGGTATGTGCCCTGATGGGGAACCAAACCCACAGCCTTCAGTTCCAGGAAGGCGCTCACACCGAGCCAGGCTGGCCAGGTGGCGGTATTCTCTTTTGTAAATTCAAAGTTTCTCATTTTGCAATTAGTTCCCAATATGGCTACATGTATAAATAGCAGCTTCCTTGAAGGAGAACTAGAAGACATGACAGTCTTCCATTAGAGCCTTCCAGAGGGAGGGAGGGACTTTGAGAGCCTTCCAGAACTTGAGAGGGACTTTGAAACTCACAGAAAGGGCATGAATCTGTCATCACACATTTGTATTCAGGCACCCGGTGGAGAGGCAGAAAACAAAGATGTCTTTGATTCCACAGTACCCACCCAAGCTTTTAGCACTAACAGTCAAACAGACAAACTATACTTTGTGGATACCATTCTCTAACCTCTAACCTTCAATTCACTGAGTCAAAACTGAACTAAAGCTGACTGGTAGCTCTGTAGAGTAATCCAAAGAACATCGCTGATTTTGTAACAGCAGAATAAGATTAGATTCACACCAAGCTTCCCCATTCTTTAACAAGAAGTGCTGCCGGGCTGCCAAGAAATTCCCCTCCCCAGTCCCAACTTGGCCATTCCGGAAACATGAGAAATCAAGTATGCTGCAATCATGGCCTTTTTGGTATTGGATCTGGGTCCAAAATAAACTGTGCCTAGGCCCCAAGGCTGTAAATGCTATATTTTCCAATGAAAAATTAAACAGCTAAGGAAGTTCTCAGGTTTCCTATACCCACAACAGGTACCACAGACAGACCCAGTATAGTGATAGTTTCCAACCTTATTTAATGATAACAATAAACACCCAGGAGGAAGCCTCTAGTCACGGGTAATTTATACTATACACTGAGATCAATGTTAATGACGTGGGTTCACTGGCAATAGGCTAACAGGAGTCTGATCAAAGGTTAAGTTTAGAATCTTTAAAGAGGAAGAAGGCACATGTAGGGAATAGTAAAGGGGGGGGCCTCCCACATACCAGCAACAGTTCTAAGTACTTTGTGTGTATTTCCTCATTTAATACTCACCAACAACACTGTAAAATTGATATTTCTATCAATCCTCATCTCAAGTATGTGGAAACAAAGAGGCTAAACAACTTATGCAAAAGTTTACACAGCCAAAAACGTGGTGCAAACTTGCAGGGTTTCAGATTCCACAGGAGTCAAGACAAAAGTGTCCCCCTGGTTTCACCAATACTCACTAAAATTAGGGAAGCAAAAGTTTCTGGAAACCTTGACTCTACTTCCATATAATTTTTGCTTTTACTTTCCACTTTAAAGAGATGTCACATTCCTTTAACTTCCTAACACTACTTTGAAAGCAGTGGACAATATGAGAATATCTTCATTTCACACACAGGAAACTCAAGCCCAGATTCCTCAACTTCTCCCCTAGTGATGCTCTTTAAAATAGTCTGATATATGAGGTGAGGTATTTGAGAAAAACAAAAGTGAAAAGGAATCCAAAGGTGATATAATAAAAAGTAAGCGACAGCTTTCAAATTAGGTACATAAGAAACCGAACAAATGAAAAGCATCCACCCCACCTACATATCATTCCATACCATACGCGATAATTGCACGAGCAGGCCTAAAACCAATCTACACACAAACACGCAGCTGCCCGCCCCGGCCCTTCGCGGGAAGTCGCTCTATTTGCTGCACAAAAATGAACTTTTTGTTGAAGTGGGGAGCCCAGGGAGCAGACGGGGCCCTAGAGCTCCGTAGGTAAGGAGGTCACCAGGACCTTGCCCTGTGCCCATCGGCCTATTCTGCAGCGTGAAGCGGGTCACGCACCCACCCTCGATCACGGGTGCCCGCGCGGCAGCAGGTCCAGCCAGGGGTTGGCCATTTCCCCTAGGTCGCGGAAAGAAGAGGCGAGGCCCCGCGAACTCCGGCGTTCGTTCCAGCCCACCTCCAGACGCCACTCCCCGCGCCCGCTTCTCCCTTCGAATAACGCGGCTCCATCTGGACCCCGCGCCTCTGGCCCTCCCTGCCCGCACCGCTCAGCAATCCCGCTGGGCGCCCCGCGTCCCCCGGCGTCTTCTCCCAAGCAGACCCACGAGCCGCCCCGCGCCCTCCCGGCCAGACTGGGAAAAACAGAGCGTACGCTTTACCCCTGACCTCGCTTGCCTTTGCCTTACCAGCTCCGCAGTCACCAGACAGGCTGTACCCGCGCCAGAGGCTCCATAGTCCCGGACCCAGCGCCAAGCCATCCAACCCCTACACGCCCCGCCATTGGCCGACAGCACAGCAGCCGCGCATTCCTATTGGCTGGATTTCCTGAATTCCCGGTAGCTGCCCGCGCGCGTGGCAACTCTCCTGCAAGTCCCGAGGCTCCGCCCACCCCGAGATCAGGCTGGGGGCGAGGCCCCAGCGGCCTGGGCGGAGCTGCATCCTACAGAGCAGGTGCTTACGCTGGTTCAGCCCACGGAGTGTGAATTTGGAAGGCTCGCACCCCGCGGACGGATAAGTTTCGTGCAATAGTTCGTCTCAGTCTCACGTTAGCTAGTGGCAATCTACCTCGTTTCTTCTGGAGACGTGGCTCGCCGACGTACAGCTCCACCCTGTAAAGTACAGCCACCTGCGGGACCCTTTCCCCTCGCCCCCAGAGCAACATCATAGTATCTGTGCCCCATCAAGAGCACCCCACACTTGAGAGGAACCGCGAAACATCAGCTACTGCAGCCAGTTCGATCGCATCGGATGCCCTACTCCCAAGCCTTGGTAATGAATCATTTTCCTCCATCCTACCCATCTGTCTCACTTCTTCTCCCAGGCTTTATCTCCACTTACCCAAAAGTAATCCCACTCCATCTCCAGCCTCGACCTCACATCCTAGAGTCTTTTTCTGAAGATGGCAGCTAAACTAATGGTGCTATAGAGGAGAGAAAACAAATGGTCTAACAAACCACCCTAATTTTCTACAACGTCGTTTAGAGCTATAGAAACATTTCTAGACATACACCCCCCCCCACACACACACACTTACAATAAAGATAGCCAAGCTTATTTAACCGAGTGGTAAGCCTAGAGAGAAAAAGCATAAACCCTTCCAACTTCTTTCTTCATGTAAGAACTGCTAAGAGAAAATTTCCCTAGTTGGTAAAAGAGTCCAAGAGGTGAGTAAAGGAGAGTAAATTGCAAAAAGGAAAATCCAAATAAAATACAAAGTAAAAAACTTGGGGACACAAAAACTGGGCTGAAAGCATCGTTAACTCGTACAGGCTGATTTGCATACAGACTTTGTCCTGGAGAGAAAAGAAAATGCACAAATTAGTTCTGAAAATCCCTCTATAACACATCTGGGGAGTTTGAGAAAGTCCCTCCAGACCAGAACCTTTCCTTTGGGAACCTTGGCCCAGCCGGGCAACTTCCCTGGGCTGTTCCATGCTTGCTACTTACTTAGTTCACAGTGTGGGGCTGCCTCCATCTTATGCTGCTTCTTCATTGTGCAGAACGGGTTTGACTTCTCCCAGTGCTTGCTCCTGTCTCTATATATGCAGACAAGTGCGCCTCCCTTGGTTAAATAAGGGCACTTGAGGCTGCTCTGGGCAACAGAACACTGATAAAGATACAGCAAGAAATTACAAGAGGCAAACTACATCCTTCAAAGCATAATCAAATTTCATCTTTGACCTGCCATGAAAAGGGAAGCAGTGCATATCTGCCACTCCTGGATATTAATGAACAATTAATTGAATTTGAAAACTTGTAATCTTAAGATTTCATCTGTTCCATTTGGAAGGAGCTGGAGTCGGTGTATGAAAGGGTGGAGTAAAAGGAATTGCTTTCCTTCATGACACCACTCCTCTTAGGGTAAAGCTGGTTCGGGCACTTGTACCAGGGCTGTGTGTGCAATAGGACTCTGCTCCCCTAAGATGTAAACTGAAACCAATTAACCCCAAGCCTGGCAGTTCACAAGTATTTTCCACATAGGTACGTGAGCATCGATGCAATTATGAGGAGTCTTAGGGTGTGGGTGAAAAGGCCACCTGGCCTATCCCTCGGGATCTTAAGGACCCGCTGGCATGAGCCCTGTCAATCAGTGATCCACAGGCAGAGAACAAAGCCGCACAAACCCAGGACGAGGGGTCTGATAGCAAAGGAAACAACAACAACAACAACAACAACAACAACTTTGAGACTGAAGAAAAAAACAACAAATCTGGAGCAAGCCCAGAATTTCTCAATCTGGGAGAAGTGGAACTAAAAGAATGAGGAAAATTTGCCTCCAGCAAATAAACAGCTTAGTAGGCCAGCTGGAGGCAAAGCTGGAGAGGAGAAGCACTGGAGTGGGGTGGGCTACCGCAAGGAAGGAGGTGCTGCCTTCAGAAAGCTTTCTGGTGGCTTTAAAGAAAACCTCCTCAGGCGTGGAGGGCGGGTAGAGGAGCCCCGAGCAGCCTCGGTGTGTAAGGCCACACACAGGAAGCCGGTGGTGTGGTGAAAGTCCAGGAGTTCGGCCATGTCTTGGTTCTTAGTAACTCGCTCTGGTAACCTGCACTTGAACAATGGTGACTGGAAGAGTTGTGTGCTTAAGCGGCAAGGGCTTTATTGCAGAATGCAGCCCAATTTCCAGGTGCTGTAGGTGTCTCTTTTGCAGGCTTATTTTCTCAAGCATCTGCTCGGAAGCTTCTGAGGGCAGACTTCCAAGGCCTAGAGGGATGGTAGATGACAAGCTTTATGGTTTTTGTTTTTTAACCAATTTGAGGAAAACAAATGAATTTGAGACAGAATGAAGGTAAGTTTTGTGATCAGTTTTTATTTTTAGCGTGGCGGTACTGAAGCATTTTAGTTTTGTGAATAGATGTGAATGTCGCTCTCAAAGGCAAGTGACTCAAGGTAACAGAAAAGAAGAAAGCACAGTCTCAGGGTAATCAGAACACCTCAGGTGTACAGTTCCCAGAGACTAGGGCACAAGCAGTCCTCACTTTGAGGTCCACTGGAGAAATGTCTGGTAGTTATTCTTTTTTCCACCCCTTAACTGGATTTTGGAAGTATGTAACCCCTTACCTTTACCTGAAGCATTTTGGGGTGGTCTTAACAGGAAAGAGGGTGTCTGCTTAGTATCATAAAAATATATGCAAATAAATGTGATAGAAATAAATACCTTAGAATGGAAAAGAAAAGGAAGAATTAACTCACATTAATAAAGGTTGGCTTCCAGCCAGTGCCTCCGGTTCCTACGCAAAACAGCCATGGAGTTGGGAGAAGAAACCAGGCTGGGATCTTCTGCCCAGGACCCCCACCCCCCCCAACCCCTGCAAGTACCAAAAGTCTTATCATTACAACTTGATCTTGCCTTTTTGTCCTTGTTCAGACAAGTGCCCTGAGGCAAAACTGGACTGGCCACCAATTTGTCCTTCTTCATAGGAAAGAAGTTAAATAAAATTACCAACTAAACTGTTGGAGGGAAAAGCCCTATTTTAGTTTAGGAACTCCAAAAATAGGAATGGATTTGACAATGAGACCCTACCGTAGCCCCACTGTTTCCTTTACTCAGCAGTTGCTCCCAACATACACACTCCACTCTCGCCTTCTAGGTCCTTAGTTATCACATAGTAATGTTACCAGACTTAAATGCCAGCTTCTTGAGATTCAATGCCATAGAAATAAGCAGTGAATTCAGTACAAGTCAAGCAGATAGTTTGTTGCAAAGAGCTTGTGCACAAGGGAGTTGACCAGGAAAGAGAAGTCAAGCTCCCAAGGGGTTCTTGCGGATGGCTTTTCCAGGGCTCTCGGGGTGGGCGTAGGGCTTGGGAATGAGGATGAAGTCAGTTGTCTCACGATTGACATCTGGTGGCAGTTGATCCTGCGCAGTCACAAGATCTTTTCTGTGGTCAGTGGACCACCCAAAGGGCCTGTAAAATAATGCTTGTGCAAACATTCTAGTTACCATTAGTTGACGAAACAACTATTTTGCAGAACCTGGCGTTAAGATGTTATTGTCTTACATCCTTTCCTTTAAAGATGTGTTTAGGTTAATTTTAACTACAGAATTTGACTGAAAGCAGGGAGTCATAGGCCTCTAAGATGAAGATCGTTTCGTCAAGTCGGAGTGCAGATATTACTCCTTTACTGTCTCAGTTTTTCTCCTGCCAATCTGTCTCCTGTTACTTTGATTCTTAGTCTGGCCAGAAGAACCTTGAAGAGTAGAGGATAATTTTTCCTCCCCAATAGTATTTAATGTGTCACAAACATAAATTAATCCTCACAATAGGCCCTGGCCAGGGACCCCAGTTGGTTACAGCATTGTCGAGATACACCAAGGTCACAGGTTTGATTCCTGGTCAGGCACATACAAGGATCAGCCAAAGAACGCACCAATAAGTGGGACAGCAAAATCAGCGGTTCTCTCTGTCTCCACCCCCACCAAAAAAGATTAATAAATCCTCACGATGAATGTGGGAGGCAATAATCTTTGTTTTCCAAATTAGGAACCTGAATCTTAGGGAAGTTAAGTAATTTGTCCAAGGACACACAGCTAGTTAGTGATAGTGAGACAAGATAGTGAGAAAATAGGAAAATTCCTTGGTGAGTGGAATAGGGAAACTGGGACAGATGGCTGAGCAATTTATAGTCAGGAGCAGATCTCACCAGGGCAGAAGGCCCCTAGTGCCTGGCAGGGGCAAACTGGGAAAAACAAGGACCTCATCCCCAGGGTAACCTCCTCCCTGACCTTTCCTCCCTGGAGATAACATCTAGGTCTCAGCTGTATTTCAGCTCCAGGCCCAGAAAAGTAGCAAAACCAGGTAGGCAAAGACCAGAACCAATGGCAAAAGACCCCCTGCCCTGTCACTGACCAATCAGAAGAGACCATGACCCTGAAAGGGCACACCTGGAGAACGGATAAATATTCTGCTGAAACCCTCCCCTGAGACTTCCCGTAAGATTCAGGCCTCCAAAAAAGAGATCAAAGGCTCAAGACAAAAGACCCAGCGCAGACGATCTTCTTCCCGGGAGCAGTCTGTGCCATTCCCTTCTCCCCCACTTCTCTCTTAGCCAAACGTTGCAGAAACTCAAAACAGTGGGCAGCTTGTCCCAGCCTAATCCCCTTAACCTGTCCCAAAGCCCCTTTTTCTCTGACTTCCCAGTGAGCTAAGGCAGCCCAGCCTAGGCTCTCCTGTTGCTTCTATGATAAGCCCTTCCTTGTTCCACTGTCCCAGCTTTAATAAATGCATCCTCATAGTCACCTGGACTCGTGTTGTGAAATCTTTCCCGCATGACAGCAAGATCCCACACGCTACAGCTGGCCCCAGGCAGACCCACTCAGGGCCAGGCCTGTCTGGTAACAATAGAGCCAGGCTTTCACAAGGGAGGAAGAATCTTTCTCTCTACTCTCAAGTTTCTTTCAGGTGGTCTAATAATCGAATAGACATGAGACAGATTAACGAGAGGAAATAACCCAATTTAATATGTACATATGCGTGGGAACCCACATGTATGAGAGATTCGGAGACCCCACATACACAAGAGGTTCGGAGCAGGGGATGAGGTAGTGCACCTCGGGCTTCAGAGGTCAGTGCAGGGAGAGCACATGTTTGGTAGCCAGTTTGTCCTGCCACAGAGACAGTAAAAAGCCAGTTCTGTTTTTAACTCACTGGGGGACCAGGCTCCTGGTTCAAACTCTTCTAGATAGTTAAGGGGGCCGCGGAAGCAGAAGTTTCTCTTGAGCCTGTAGGATCTTGGTTGCCTTTAGCTCAAAATAACCCCCATACCGCTAGGGTGTATCTTGTGGCGGCTCCATTCGAACCCCTGTACTTTGAACATAAATCTATTAGCTCTAAGAACCAGCACTCAACTACCATATCCTACTGCCTCTGTCTTGTCCACCTAAAACAATATCCTTCCATTCAAGTCTAGCTGAAAAATTCTCTCCTCGTAAAATCCTATTAATGCAAATTCACTGAACATTCCACATTACCACAAAAACCAACTCTTCTGTATAGGTATTAATATGTATCTGTATCATGTGTGCCCTTTATTTAAACAGGAGGTTTCTCCTTTTTAAAGGCTTCCCTTCCACTCACTCTCCAAGTACTTTTTCATGCTTTTGTTTTCCTTGACACAGCTGCCTGGGGTTAACCGCTACCACCCCTCCCCCCTCCATACCTGGAAAACTCCTCCCCTGTGACACTTCCCGGAATCCTGCAGGCAGCAGTGGGCCCAGGGGCTGTCTGCTACCTGAGCATTTCTCACCCTACTCTATCTAGCACTATCTCATTCTTTGTGTATTTACTGAGAACCTACTATATACCAGGCGTAGGCTGGGTGGTACAGATGCACAATCAGGAAAGCACAGCTTCTTTCAGCATCAATTTTTACCCAGTATGCCGCAAAAAATTTTACAACGTGCAATACCTGGCTATTTAGTCAGGAGCACTGACCTTTCCCTTACATTGTCAAATAAAAAATGACGACAACCAACACGACAATAGCTGTCTGGTGTGAATGCCCTGTCTTGAACCATAAATATATAGCTCATATAATTTGTGTTTTATTGCTCACATGGCATAATAAGTTTGCGTCTGATTGGTTAATTCTTGGTACCAGAAATCCTATACAAATATAGTCCCCTGATATTTTATTTTTATTTTTTAAGATAATGTTTATTTTTAGCGAGAGGAGAAGGGAGGGAGAAAGCGAGGGAGAAAAATCTTGATGTGCCAGAGAAATATAAATCAGTTGCCTCGTACACACTCCCAAACAGGGACCCAGCCCACAACCCAGGCCTGTGTCCTGACCAGGAATCCAACTGATTGCCTTTTGGTTCACAGGCGGGAGCTCAACCCACTGAGCAACACCAGGTAGGGCAGATTATATTTATACAGCTGGAATTAACAAAGGCCAGATACATAGGTGTTCCGTAAATGTATTATTCCATTTAAAAAAATTTTAATTGACTTTTAGAGAGAGAGAAACATCGACTTGTTGTTCCACTTATTTGTGCAATCGTTGGTTGATTCTTGTATGTGCCCTGACCAGGGATTGAACCCACAACCTTAGTGTATCAGCACAACACTGTAACCAATTTAGCTACCTGGCCAGGGCTGTATTAACCCATTTTTTTAAAAAAAATATTACAGCTGTCATCAATAAAGAATAATAATTAGGATGTATTCATTTATATTTGTGTATCTACTTACAAAGTTCACCTGTCCTAAAACCCATTCTCCCTTTACCCTACTAGCCTTATAGGCTGTTTATTCCCATGATGGAGGCTGCACCCCTTTGAAAGTGTGGAGCTGATCAACCCTGCTGTTTGATGGGCGCGGGCTGCTGGCAGAGGGCCCTCGGCTGTCACGTCACGTCGTGCCCTTTTCTCAGGCAGCCCTCACTGAAGGGCCGGCGGCTCTGTGTGGGAGTGTGGAGATTCAGCCGTCTCACCCCGGCCAGGGACAGGTCTGAAGGTCAGCCGAGCCTTTGTCCTGCGTCACATCTTGACTTCTCTGAGCAAACTTGCTTGCTTCCCTTCCCTTAGTGTTCATCCCAGGACCAGTTCCAGATAAACCTACCGCCTCCATCTCAGAGTCAGCCTCCCTTCTTCCTCCGGTAACCTGAAACCAATGTTTCTGAAAAAAGAGCTCTGCACTCGCTCTACTGCCTTAACACTCACTTAATTTTCTACCCTTTGTGATCCACCCTGAAAGTTACTTTCTCGTGAGCTGAATGAGGTCATCATTGGCCATCTACAGTCGGAACCCACTAACTTCGTCTTTCTCCACGTTTAAAATACTGTATCACTCCTCTTCCAGCTCTCTTTGGCTTCCATCATACTGGGCTCTCCGGACAGTTCTCCTGTTTGAATTGCACGCTCATTCTCTCCCTCCCTCTCTCTCTCTCTCTCTCTCTCTCTCTCTCTCTCTCTCTCTCTCGTTGCTTCAATTGCTACTTTTCTTCCTCCTACACCCTTTTCTTTTATTTTGAAAGTATGTTTATTAAAGCTGAGGAGAGTGAAACAAAGGGAGGGTTTAAGTGAAAAGAAGCAACAGGAGAAAGCCTAGGTGGTGCTGCTTTGGCTCTCTAGAAATGTAGGACAGAAGTGAGCCACACAGGGCTGCATGGACCCACCTGAGAAGTAAAAGTCACAGTGACAGAAGTGGGCCAATGTATGCCCTGGCTGGTATAGCTCACTGGATTGAGCACCGCCCTGAGAACCAAAGTGTTGCAGGTTCGATTCCCAGTCAGGGCACATGCCTGGGTTGTGGGGTGGGTCCCCAGTGGAGGACACACAAGAGGCAACCACATGTTGATGTTTTTCTCCCTCTCTTTCTCCTCCCTTCCACTCTCTCTAAAAGTAAATAGATAAAATCTTTAAAAAAAAGAAGTGGGCCAAGGCAGAATTGCCATAGATGTAGTTTTATGACAGACGATACTCCATTCACTATATTCTTCCTTCTCCCGTAGCACTACCCCACTGAATTGCTTTGCTGTTTATTTGTTTGTATCTCTCCTTGAGGGCCAGGACTTTGTCCTGTTCCCTATTGTACCCTCAGGGAGGCCTCCAAGGCTGGCAAAATCCCTTCATAGCTATTTCACCTTCTTGACAATGATTCCCAAAGTCCACTCTCTGAGCCTCTTTCCCCAAGCCGTATTGCCCCTTGGACTTTCTCCCTTGGTGTCCAGGAAGAAAGTCAGCATTACTACATCCCAAACTATCCTCTTCTGTACTCAAGAAAGTCTTCATGGTTTCCTGACCCTCCCTCACATAACTCTCACCGGCTCCCGACTGCCTAGAGAGTAAAGGAGAAGGAAGGGGAAGGGAGCTCACATTCACTGAGTGCCTACTTCGCACCGAGAGGAGGATGTTTCACACACACCATTGCCATGTAAGCCCTTCATTCCAGACGAATTTCATTTTCTCTCTTTCCTGAACACCCCCTGGGCTTACCTGGCCCCGCGCCTGGGCTCCTGCTGTTACCTCTACCCATAATTCTAGTATTGAAATCCTGTCCATTTTTTTCAATCCTTGCCTGAGGATATGTTTGTTGATCTTGAGAGAGAGGAGAAAGGAGGGAGAGAGAAAAAGAGAGAAACATTGATCAGTTCTCTTGCATAAGTGCACAGACCTGGGATCGACACTCCAACCAACTGAGCCACCTGGCAGGGCAGGTCCTGTCCATTCATCAAGACCTAACTCAAATGCCACCTGCTCTGTGAAGCCTTTCCTGATTCTCACAGGATGTGACTTCTCTGCTGCTGAATCTCTGTGCTTTTTTTTATTCATATTTTTCCTTCCATTAATTATTTTACTCTCCAATTTCTGCCACTAGATTGTGGGCTTCATAAAAATAGCTATACATTATTTTTATATCATCCACTGAATCTAGTCATATACCCAGGACATCATTAGCACTTAGTAAACATTTGCGGTTTGAGCTACAGCTTGGATTTGACTTTATGTGTGTGACCTGTAATGCTGCTTTTCAGAATGGGTCTCAACACATTATTCTAGTATGACATCAATTTAGTGGGTCACAATCAGAATTTTTAAAAAATGGAATAGGAGCCCTGGCTGGTGTGGCTCAGTGGATTAAGTGTGGGTCTTTGAACTGAAAGTTCACTGGTTCAATTCCCACTCAAGGGCACATGCCCGGGTTGCTGGCCAGGTCCCCAGTAGGGGGTGTGTGAGAGGGAAACACACATTGATATTTCTCTCCCTTTCTTTCTCCCTCCCTCCCTTAAACATAAATAAATAAAACCTTTTTTAAAAAGAGAGAGAAAAAAAATAAACTCATGAAGAAATTCTACAAATATTCGAAAAGCAGCTGAAGAGCCATAGAATAGTCCCTGGACTTAGAGCCAGAGGACCTACATTAGAGTTCTCTCTGCTATTTATTAGCTGTGTGACATTGGATAAATTACTTGATTTCTTTGAACTTTAGTTTAACTAACCAAAAGAATATCCTGCCTCACATAATTATATTAAAATTAAGTGATACATATATTCAAGGTTATTTCATAAACTACAAAAAGGTTGAAAAGTTTTAGGTAAAACCTACATGTTTGCCCTGGCTGGTGTGGCTCAGTGGATGGAGCACCAGTCTGCAAACTAAAAGGTCGCCGGTTCAATTCTTGGTCAGGGCACATGCCTGGGCTGCAGGCCAGCCAGGTCCCAGGTTGGGGTGTATGAAAGGCAACTGAATGATGTTTTTCTCCCTCTCTTTCTCCCTCTCTTCCACTCTCTCTAAAAATAAATAAATAAAATCTTTTAAAAAATCCCTACGTGTTCACTCTGTTAATAACGTGAAAATTGATGTAGTACAAATTATACAGCTAAATGTGCATTAGGCATGATTTTTTTTTTAATTGCCAGTGATAGAAACCCAGCTCAGACTGGCTATGTTCAAGGAGAACTGAATTACTCACATACTGGGGAACCCAGTGGTATAGCTAGTGTGGGCAGCGCTGGGTCTGGGGACTCAGATAACACCAGCGGGAGGCTGTTCACCTGTCTCTTTCTTTCTAACTCTCTCACTCCAGGCTCTGCTTTAGTACTAGTGAGGTTTTACTCTCAGATAGGTTTTCCATGCCTGGTGGGATGAGGGCCACCACCTGCTCAGGGTGACGTGATCCTCCCAGCTGGCACATAGAATATCTCCTTATCATTTCAGCAAAACTCCCAAGGAGGGCCCTGGCTGATGCCTAGCTTGGGTCATGAGCCAAGCCCCGAACCAAAAACAGTGGTCACGTGTGCCTAGGACCGCAGCTGAGCCTTGGAGCTATGGGGTGCAGTCAGCCCTACCTGAGACACACGGAAAAAGCATTTGGGGACAAGTCTTCTCCAGGGGAGGGGTCAGAGGTTCAGAATAACCAAGTTAATAAAGCTGGACACGATTAGTTTAGAAAGACATCTTGGTCTCGTCTATTTCACTTCATCATACAACATTAAAGAAGGACACACAAACACATATATTCTATTTCATTTGATTTATTTACTAAACACAGCATTGAGGATCTACTGTGTGCCAGGTCCCATTCTAGGCACTGGAATGTAGCAATGATCAAAGACATTCAAAATTCCTGCTCTGTGAGAACTTACATTCTATGGGGGGACAAATACTAAAGAAGTCAATTAGTATATGTCAAAGAGTGATCAATTTATATAAAAATAAATTTAAAAAGCAAGGTAAGGAACAGCAAGGGCCAGAGATGAGAGATAAACACTATCTCAGGAGAGATGGTTAGGAAAGACCTCTCTTGGTGACTCTGAAGCACACATCTGACCAAAGTGAAAGAGCAAGTCACGTGAATCGTATCTGGGGAAGAACTTCCAGGCAGAGGGAAAAGCAAGGGCAAAGACCCTGAGATGTGGCCCTGGCTGGGGAGTTCATTGGGTTGGAGCGTCATCCCGAAACACCAAGGTTGTGGGTCTAATCCCTGGTCGGGGCACATACAAGAATCAACCAATGAATGCATAAGTAAGTGGAATAATAAATCCGATGTTTCTCTCTATCCCCCTTCCTCTTTCTACATTAACTAATAAACTCAAAACAAACAAACCAAAAAAAAAACCCCTGAGATAGGGCCAATAGCTTCCCCCTGGAGCAATATGTGTACATTTAGAAACATCAAGACTCACAGCAGAGATCCTGGGTGACCCTGCAAAGCTGGATGGGGAAAATTCCTCTCCAGGACGTTCCTTACCTCTGTCCTTTTGCTCTGATTGCTGAGGACGTGCCAGACCGCACAAAGTGGCTCTTGAGGGTGGTTCCAGCTGATGCTGGGTAAAGGTCTCCTTCGGCAGAGCCAAAGACCAACGTAAAGTAAAAATTCCTCTGATCTCAAGCCTTAGCAAGGGTTATGTTACCTGAAAGAGTAAAAGCTTGGGGTGGGGCATGTGTGTGGAGGGTGGAAAGGAGTGGAAAAAGTCAGAAAGCAAGAGACCCGCCCTCCCTAATCAGTTTCCCTGAACTTGGAACCCCTATAACCAATCCCTATTAGACACTTCTCTGCACCCACTGATGCCCTTATCTCTGAATTGCACTGACTTCTGACTTGTTTGATGTTAATTCTTTACTGTCCGCAGTAGCTGGATTGGTCTTGAAACCGGAGGGCAACCGAGTCCAGGGCTGGTGCTGCCTGTCAACCCTTAGCCAGAAAGCAGAGGCAGGGACTGGATTATAATTGTGCATTTGTTAATATCAGAGGCCAGCAGTCTGAGGAGGTGGCAGGTTAAAACCCTAACGTGCACCTTACCCTGAGCTTTCAGAAGCAAGTTTATATGAAGAAACTAGGAATTTGGGAGCAGGAGTTGAAAGGGAAGTCCGCAGCTTCTTCCCAAGCTGACTTGTTCCGGCGTTATCTCTCTGTTTGCGTTAGAATTCCTCTTCTCTTCCCTGGAGGCCTGTGGCTGGACTGCGAGGTTTTGTAAGCTCTGTTCAGGGAGGAGAAGTATAAACCATTTACTCTCAAGAGTTCTTGGTTAGCGGGGATAAGGTCTTGTGATTCACTAGCTGGCTGTAAATTGCTCAAACTGTTTGGCCTTCTTGTTTAATTTTCTTGTCTCAGTTTTCCCATTCTACTGGCCCAGGAATTTCCCTAGCTTCTTGCTCATGCTCCTTGTCTCAGTCTACCGTTTGTATTGTCATATGGACATGTCCTTATCTGTTCATATTAATTTTTATAGACTGTAAATTCTTAGACCATGTTCATGAATAATGCATTCTAAATTTAGTTCAGTGTTTACCTTGATTGCCATGGCTGGCAGGCACCGATAAAAGCTTTCTCAGGATGACTGTGTCTGCGATGATCACATTAAAATCAAAGGCTATTTCTTGTTCTTAGAATATTACCCCTCTGAAGATAAACTTCTCCCCTCTTATAGGTCTTCTCTCAAACTGGCTTCAGCTGGCCTCACCTGAACCCTGTCAGTGCGATGGTCGGGAGACCTGGGTTCTCATTTAGGTTCACCAACTTCTGTACAACTTTGCATGCCTCAGTTTCGCAGTGTTCTAGTAAAATTCAGAAGAGGCTCACAGGGCTTGCAGGTAGGACAGAGAAGTAAAACAAAACAGATGTGGAAGGGCTTTAAAAGTAGGACATAAAAATCCTGTCAGAGGTAAAAAAACAAAACAGAGCAAACAAAACAAAACAAAACAAAAATGCCCTGGCTGGTGTGTCTCAGTGGACTGAGTGCGGGCTGTGAAGCAAAGGGTTGCGGGTTCGATTCTCAGTCTAGAGCACATGCGTGCGTTGCAGGCCAGGTCCCCACTAGGGGGCGCACAAGAAGCAACCACACTTTGATGTTTCTCTTTCTCCTTCCCTTCCCAATCTCTAAGAATAGATAAATAAAATCTTAAAAAAAAAATCCTGTTAGAAGCCTGTACTTCTTTCCTCTCAGGGCCGGCCCCCTGAGGCACTCTTTTTCTCCGCACGAGGATGCTGCCCTTCCTGATCCTCGGGTCCCGGTTGGGAAGGACGAGGGGCCACTCGTGCATCAGCGTTTGCCGAGGCTCCTCCCAGTGACTCCCTCTGCCTCATCTTTGCTGCTTTTCTAAGCCTCGGCCTTACTTATAGTCCCATTCTGTTGTTTCTAAGAAAAAGACTTAGAAGGAGGATGTAAGAGGCCTAGAATGCCAACAATAATCTCTAGAGAAAGAAAAGTGGTAAAAAGTCAAATAGGGAACCCAGAAATTCAGAAGACAGAAAAGGAACAGGCAAAAATCTGCTCCATGTGAATTAAAGACCTAAAGTTATAAAACAAAACAACTTTGAAATTATCTGAAAAAATATAGAATATCCTTATGCTCTCAAGGCAGAATGTCTTCAAGCAAATTATGGAAAAGCAGCAATCATAATGAACAATTTTGATAAAATTTACTATAACAAATTAAAAACTTCCACACAAAAGACATCGTAAGCAGGGTTAAATTGTAAGCGACAGATGGGGAGACAGGGAGCAGATATCTTCAACAAACATGTATGTCAGAAGAAGATTGGGACCTACCATCCATGAAAGACTCCTACAAACCAATGACGATAAAGAAGATAAACATCCCCATAGAAAAATGGACAAAATGCAGGACTTACCAGAAGAAACCCAAATAACCAATAACACATAAAAATCAACTGTCTCGAGCCAGCAGAGAAATACAAAGTAAACTTGCAGTGAGCTTCACCGCACATCTGCTGGGTTAGCAATAATTTAAAAGTCTGACCATTTTAGGTGTCGGTGATGTTCACACAAGAAACGTCCAAACCTGAGTGTATTTGAGACAAACTGACCACAATTGCCGGGAGGCAAGATCTCAAGTGATCTGGAGAATGCCAGTTTGCAGTTTCTTCTTCTATGCACTTGGCGTTAAGGAGGGATCTTCAGGAAGATTGCAGGAAGGGGCGAGAAAACCCGGTGCCGGAGAGTTAACAAGATTATGGGCTCCCTTGAGAGTGCTTCTGTCTTGGAGGGGTCTGGAGAAGATGATTGCTTCTGACTTTTCAAAGGCTTGTTAACCTAGATGCTGGAGAACAGTGGGCAGGACTTGCTTAAAACACTTTCACTAAAGAAGTTATAGGCCTGAGGCGAGACAACCCACCCAGACCTGCCCAGCTGGGAATTTATGGCTGCCCTGTGAAGTTGCTTTTGGTTAGTTATTACAGTGCCCCTTTTCTTCCATAGTGAGGATGCAGGAAAACTAGGAGGATTCTCATATCCTGTAAGACCTGATACAACTGCTCTGGAGAGCGACTTGATGATGTTTGTGCAAGTTGAAAATTCATATACCCTTTGCTCCAGAAAGTCTGTTGCCTTAGAGCAGCGTGCTTTCCCACCTATTTATTAGTGGCTCATGCACTCAGTCTAGTGGGTCGTGTCCAGCATTTTACAAAAATGAAACAAAATGTAAAATATATGAACTGGGTTTTGATATAAAATGTGTTTACTATGAGTTATGGTTAAAAAATACTCTGAAAACTCTGCTTAAGTTTCTTAAGAAAAACTCTTATACCTAAGAACAAGGAAACATCTTTGAGTATGTTCCCTGCAATGTAGTGTTTGTAGTAATGAAACACTGAAAACAATGTAAATGTAGCAAATAAACAAATCGGAGTGTATTCATGTGATGGAACACCAAGCAGGAGCCAAAATGAATGAACTTGGTCTACAGCATCACATGGATGAATTCTGAAAACAAATTTGAGGGAAACAAAACAGAAAAATGCCACACAAAACCAAATATATATCAATGTAATTTACATATTTATTTTGAGAATACATTTATTAAAGCTGAGGCAGTGAAACAAGGAAGGCCCCAGGACAGGAGAAGCAGCAGGAGAGAGCCCAGGCGGGGCTGCTTTGGCTCTCTAGAAACCTTACGGGAAAGAAGTGAGCCCAGGCTGGGCTGCTGTCAGCTCACTGGAGAGTCAGAGAAAAAGGATGCCTTACTTTAGGAGATGCATGCCTGCAGGGGAAGAAAAGGGGGAAGGGAAAGGTGCAGGAATGCCCCCTGAATTTTCAAAATATTAAAAAAAAAATACCATAGCCCTTGCAGGTGTGGCCCAGTTGGTTGGATCAGTGTCCCATAGACTGAAAAGTCACGTAGGTTCAATTCCCAGTCAAGGCTCATACCCAGGTTGTAGGGTTGATCCCTGATTGGGCAACCAATCAACTTTCTTTTCTTTTTTTTTAATATTTTATTCATTTTTAGGGAGGGAGAGAGGGAGAGAAACACAAATGTGTGGTTGCCCCTTGCACGCCCCCTACTGGGCACCTGGCCCACAACACAGGCATATGCCCTGACTGAGACTCAAACTGGCAACCCTTTGGTTCACAGGCTGGCACTCAATCCACTGAGCTACACTACCCAGGGCCAATTAACATTTCTTTCACATCAATGTTTCTCTCTCTCTAAAAAGAATGAAAAAATGTCCTCAGGTGAGGTTAAAAATATTTTAAAATACCATATACTATTTATTTATACAAGGTCTGTCCAGAAAAAGTCTAGCCATTAATAATATAACAAGTATGGTTTGTATGGCATCAATGTAACCTGGAAGCCAGGGGGAGTGGACTGGAATGTGCATGTGTGAACAGTGATTTCACTGTACTAGTCAGTGGGGGTGGTAGATGCTGTTGAGTGAGCATGTGTACTGTGTGGCTGACACATTCAAAATGAGTAAGCGTGTAGAGCAATGAACTGGATCAAATTTTGCATTAAGTAAGTTTGAAAATCCCTCTACAGAAACTATTCCGATGTTTCAGAAAGCCATAACTATGGGCAACTGGGGATTGGCAGCTTCATCACAACTCGCTCATTCATGCATCACGTCTCATGCACAGTTTTTTTTTGTGAAACATCAAATCACCCAGGTGACTCCGGCCCACTACAGTCCAGATTTGACGCCCTGTGACTTCTGCCTTTTCCCAAAACTAAAACCACTTTTGAAAGGGAAGACTTTCCAGATTGTTGATAAGATTAAGGAAAATAAGATGGGGCAGCTGATGGTGACTGGGAGAACTGTGTGAGGTCCCAAGGTGCCTACTTTGAAGGGGACTGAGGTGTCATTATTCTATATACAATATTTCTTGTATCTTGTATCTTTTTCAATACATGTCTCTACTTTTCCTATTACATGACTGGATACCTTCTGGACAGACCTCACTTAAATATAAATTATTATATAAAATTCAAAGATATACTCGTGTATATTCAAAGTATTAAAAATGGGACTGATATAAAGGAGCTACCTAAAAAAAGAAAGGAAATGGGCTTGGGAGAAAATAGGTATGACATTTATTCATTTTGAGTGGTAAATAGGTAGATGAATATTATAATATTCTTTGTTCTTTTTTTAAAAAACATCTTTAACACATAACAACAACAACAAAAAAAGATGCAAGGACCTACATCCAAGACTGCTCTATCCAGCAAAGCTTTTATTTAGAATAGAAGGACAGATCAAGTGTTTCTCAGATAAGGTCAAGTTAAAGGAGCTCATCATCACCAAGTCCTTATATGAAATGTTAAAGGAACTTATCTAAGAAAAAGAAGATAAAAAAAATGTACAGTAAAATGACAGCAAACTCACAATTATTAACAACCACACCTAAAACAAAAACAAAAAGAAACTTAGCAAACAACTAGAACAGGAACAGAACCACAGAAATGGAGATCACATGGAGGGTTAGCAACAGGGGAGTGGGAGGAGGAGAGAGGAAGAAAAGGTACAGAGAATAAGTAGCATAGATGGTAGGTAGAAAATAGGGGGAGGGCAAGAATAGTATAGGAAATGTAGAAGCTAAAGAACTTATGACTCATGGTCATGAACTAGAGGAGGGGAATGTGGGTGGAGGGGAGTGAAGGGGGGAAAATGGGACAACTGTAATAGCATAATCAATGAAATATATTAAAAATAGAAAAAAAGAAGTTTTAATGCAAATCATTGGTTATTAAAATTCTTTCAGCCTGGGATTTTTTTTTCAGTTTCTTTGGAAGAATAACCTGCCCCTAAACGGCCTGTCAAACTCAGAGTGAATTAGTCTCTAAAAGTGGCAAATCACTGCAGTTACTGTCTGTACTAGCAAGAGGTTTATCTTTCCCTGAATTTTCCAGTCTTTCTTATCTTCGTGCATGCCGTTCCCTTTTTCCAGAAAGCCCTTCTTCACAGTACTTGCCCGTCAGTCTGCAATCTGTCCTTCATGATCTAGCTCACACCTGACTTCTCTTCAGGTGGATGCACCACCGTAACCACCAGGATTTTTCAATTTACTGCTCCTTCGTTTAACTCTCACTGTACCTTGGACATTTTCCTGTTACAGCGCCCATCATATGATAGGATAATTATTTTTTTCCTTTTAAAATCTTTTAAAATTAGTTGCTAACCTTCACAAACTTGAATTTCTGGCTTTACCTAAACATTTGGAGGCTCTGACACAACTCTGTGACGAAGTGCCCAGGGCATCTCCCCCCGGGGCATGTTCTCTAATTTGATGTGCCCTCAGGACATCCCGTTGTTTTCCTTGTGTCTCACCTGCTTCCAGTGTGCTAGCCCTTCTAGGTATTTGAATCCTAAACCTAGGACGAAATACATAATTAAGTAAACAAACCCCCGACTGGTATCATTGATCGTGTGGCTCGAACAACTGACATTTATTTTCTCAGTCTGGGATGCAGGAAGTCCGAGATCAGGAAGCCACCAGGGCTGGTTTCTGTTGATGGCCTTTCTGGCTTGCTGCCTTCTCACAGTGCCCTCACCTGGTGGAGAGCGCAAGAGAGAGAGTGAGAGAGAGAGGCACAATTATTTTTTTATTTTAATTTATCAATTGATTTTAGACAAAGGGGGAGGAAAAGAGAGAGAGCGACATCTATTTGTTGTTCCACTCACTTACGCATTCATTGGTTGATTCTTGTATGTGCCCTGACCAAGGATCCAACTCAAAACCTTGGTGTGTTGAGACGACGCTCTAACCAACTGAGACACCCCAGCCACGGCTGAAGCATGTCAATCTTCTCTACTAAACCTCTGAGCTTTCAGAGTAAAAGGCCCTGGCATTTCCCTGGAACCTAGCAGAAGGGCTACAGAGCAGGCCCTCAAATGTCAGCAAATGGTGACAACAAGCTGAATGACATATGGGATTGGGGAGCTCAAATCTGGTTCCCACTGATTGCAGCACAAATCTGGGACCACTTAAAGATGGTCACCATTTGGAGGCAGTCTGGTGGTTCCTATTGCTTATCCAGATCTTTATAAAATAACTTTATTGACATCCTGAACCTCCAGTCTCTTCCCACTTGAATCTGTGTTAACTTCAGAGTAATTTTTATAAAACAATGCCTTCATTTTATCATTCCTTTGGGCACAATGCATTGTGATCCCTTAGTACCTTTCAGATCAAATCCCTATCTTTAACCTTTACACCTGAGGCCTGCAAGCAAATCTAATCTTCACATGAGGCCCCAAAGGGTACCACCTCACTTTAGTATTCCAAACAATCTCTCAAACATTTTATAATGTAAACTACCCTAAGTAGGCCTGGAGGAGATGGTCAATAACTGTGAAATTAGTGAATTAATTACCTATTTATTAGTGAATGAAAGAACACAAAATATAAAGCAATTTCCTTTCTAAGGAATTATTTTGAGAGGAAAAACATTACCTTATACTCTGATATATAAGATATTTATTCAATTAGTAAATACTTAATAAGCACCTCTTGTGCCAGGGACTGTGCTAGGGATGAGAAATACAATGAGCTTAGAATCAAATGGGGAACACAGTCATTAAATGCATAATGCTACTGTTAATTATGATCATTTTAAGTACTGTGAGGGATAAGTATAGCTAGCTTCCAGACAAGTTGCAGGGAAACCTAACTCTGCAGGCTTAAAAGTTTCCAGTAAGAGTGCTGTTTACACACAAGCAGCAGTAATTCATGTGCCCAGTCTGTCTGGTTCCAACTGCTGACTCAGGTCTTTTTTTTTTCCCCCTTAAGATTATTTTTAGAGAAGGGGGAAGGAGGGAGAAACATCGATGTGCAAGAGAAACATCAATCAGCTGTCTCTCCTATGTGCCCAGACCAGGGACCTGGCCCACAACCCAGGCACATGCCCCTACTGGGAACTGAACCAGCAACCTTTCAGTCCTCAAGCCAGAGCTCAATCCACTGAACCACACCAGGCAGGGCCAGATCTTGAGTAGGTTACTTAAAACCTCCCTTTCCTCATTTATAAAGTGGAGCTAACAATAATATCTACCTCACGAAGTGAGGACTAAACGACTTAATATATGTTCTTAATACACTAAGAACAATGAAGGCACATAGTGTCTGCTCAATAATGCTAGCTATTATTACCATCTCTAGCTGGAAGACAAGCTAGAAGGAAGGCAAGTTGGAAGAAAGAAACTCCAGGCAAAGAGTAACATGTGCAAAAGCCCAGGGGTATGAAGTTGCTTGGCCTTTGGTAGAACTTAAAGGCCAGTATTTCTTAGCATAGAAAGCTAAGGAGAAAGGGATACCATGAGACATGGGGTGAGGCTGGGAAGGGAGGCCAGGTTAAGGAGCCTGAACTTCATCCTTGGAGTCGGAGGAAACGTGAAAGGTTTTATAAAGGAAAGTGACAAGCTTAGATATGCAATTTCCCGAGCTTTCTCTGGCTACAGTATGGAGAACTGGTTGGAGAAAAGCCAAAATAGATGACGGGAAACCAGTAAGGAAGCTACTCTAGTAATCTAGATCGGTGGCACAGGAGAAAGAAGGAAGCTCAATGTTTCTTCTGAAGAAACAGAAGACAGAACCAACAAGACTTCGTGTGTGTGTACTGGGCTGAGGGGCACTAAACCATAAATATTTGAGGAAGAAATGAATGAATTCCTGTGTTCCTGCCACACTATTTCACTGTATGGAATGCCTTTCCTCTACTCTGTCCTCCCGCATAGTTCCTTCCCTTCCCATTTCCTTTACAAAACTCTCATCTTAACCCCCTTCTTTCCAGGGGTGTTCTAGAATTTTAGAACTGAACATTCTTTTTATTTAGAGAGAGGGGAAGGGAAGGAGAAAGAGAAGGAGAGAAACATCAATATGTGGTTGCCTCTCACGTGCCCCCTAGTGGGGACCTAGCCCACAACCCAGGCATGTTCCCTGACCGGGAATGGAACCCATGATCCCTTGCTTTGCAGGATGGCGCTCAATCCACTGAGCCACACCAGCCAGGCAATAGAACTGAACATTCTCGAGAGATACACAGCAGTTAAGAGGACATGTAAATGTCCTGAAGGCAGAGATCATTTTTTTAGTCAACTCTGTAACCCGCCCACTTAGCACTTGCAGACAGCCGCCCACGCACAGAACTTTTCCGCTGACTGCTTGAGTGGTACAATCGTACACAGCCCACACTGACAGAAAGCTCTATGACCCAAAAAGACTCCTACAGCTGTGGGAGCTTTTGCAACCATTTTCTTCTTGGATCTTCACAGAACTCTTATAAGATAGGTACTATTATAAAGGAAACAAACTCAGAGCTAGAGTGACACGTCCAAGGTTACATATATATTAAAGGAAGTGGCAGTGCTAAGATTTGAACCAAGATCTCCTGGTTCCAAATAAGTGCTTGTCAGGATGGTTGAATGGTCTAAGGCGCCAGACTCCAGCCTCTGCTTCCAAATGGAATGCTCTATTATCCTTCATGGGAAGTAAATACAGGGCAGAACTAAAGTATGTTTAGAGTTGTGTGTATGTGACACAATGTATTATTGCAGTATTATTATTTGTTTTCCATGCAAACAGCTGTAACCCTGCTTTTGCCCCATCCTGTATTCATAACGTACTCAAGAAGACTTAACTCTTGGAGGCAGCTATGTGCCATTTCTGGGAATCTTTTCCAGTTTCAGTTACTAATTAATTTATTTAAAAATGTTTATTGCACACCTCCCACGTGCCAAGTATGGCACCTAGTGTTAAGAGTAGGGTATAGCAGTGAACAAGACAACATGCTTGCCCTCAATCTAGTTCCGGGAACCTGCCAAACGAGAAGCAAATGTATAAACGATGTACGTGCTAAGTGCTATAAATAACATACACGGGGTGACGGGGGGAAAATGTGTATACTTTGGTCAGAGAAAGCCTCTCAGGAAAGCGACATTTAAAACCCAAGTTGGGTCTGCAGGAGGTGCTTCAGGAGAGATATTTTCGCACAAACCTAATCCGGGAAACCCAACAATAGGAAAAAGCAGACTTGGTTTGCACAGAGGCCGCTCCCAGGCCTCCGGCCACCTGATCGTAACTGGAAATGGACAGTTCCCGGACGTGTCAAACCGCCACCACTAGAGAATGCTGCGGGTCCTCCCAGCCCCCAGGAGGCGCCGTGGCCCCAGGCACTGCCAAATTGACTTAGGGCACCTACCGCCTTAAGGCCTCAAAGCCTGGGGTACGGACACCAGGCACGGATGGCGCTAGGGAATTGAGAAGGGTCACTAGGCCCTCAAATAGAAGATGTCCTCAAGATCGCAAACCCTACCATTGGCACGACACTCGCTCCCTTTGGGATAGCCCGCTTCCGGCGCCTTTAAACTAGGAAGTACTGGCTGCATCCAATCCGACCCTTTCTTCCGTACTCAGTCTTCGGCTTTCGTAGGAGCTGGATTAGGGGGAGGTGAGCGGTCTACGGTTACCAATCAGCACCCAGGGAAGGCGCATGCGTTGTCAAACGAACGCGAGGAACTGCGAACCACGGCCTGAAGAAAACCTCTTTTGACCCCTCCCTCGCTGAGAAGATGGCGCTCTCCAGGGTGTGCTGGGCTCGGACTGCTCTGTGGGGTTCAGCGGTCACCCCCGCACCTTATGTCACCCGGAGGCTGCAACTTGTTCGCTTTGGACTGGCCTGGGGGGCCCCTCGGTGAGGGACCTGGAGAAGGAAAAGCATTTTTTGATGTACAGGCCCTTCTAGTGTCTCATCCTTCCTTGCATGCTGTTTCTTAGTTGTCAGGGTTCCACTCTCTGGCCTCGAGATTTTTATTCTGTTCAGAAATCGCACCCCGATCCCCGCTAGTGACCTGGCTTCTTGACGTTCTGAACTCTTAGAGACCTATGTAGAATTCCCGGCGCGTCGTTAGTTCATTTTTCGGCTTCCCTTTTCCGACTCAGGTTTGACCGCTGTTTACCTCGGTCCCACCCGTCTGGCTTTATCTTGCTGCTCTGGCCTCAGGCCTTGCGCTCCCTCCGGACTCACGCCACCCGCGGACGCGCTTTCCTGTCTAGCCTCTCATCTGCCACATTTGTTTTTCGCAGTCTGACTGCTTATCTCCTCTTGATTCCAAGGTCTTCCTTGTATTTCGGAGGTTTTAGTGTACATTCTATGAGGCCTGCGTTTTACATTAGGGACGCCAGGTGTGAAGAGGCTTCTTGGACTGGTTCCCAGATAGTCTCTTTGATCCTCCTTGTAGGTCTTCGAAGTTTCACCTTTCTCCAAAGGCAGAAGTGAAGAGCTTAATCTCTTATGTGGTGACTAAGACAAAAGTGATTAGTGGGAAGTACCATCGTTTTTTGGATCGTCATTTCCCCCGCTTCTATGTCCTGTACACAACCTTCATGAAAGGTAAAACCAAAATTGAAATAGAAATCACTAGAATTAGCTCTTGGGCAATGTCAGAGTGTTAAAGTAAGATAATTCGCAGGTTTGTTATGGGAGAGTGAGCTGGGGTCTTATGTTTCATAAATGCTTGAGTGTTAAAATAAATCTTTTAAGGTAGCACTCCTTGAGGGTGTTTCTAGAGAGGTATTGTGAGAACAGCCCTGGTGGAGTAGCTTAGTTGGTTAGAGCAGGTTCAACACGCCCTCCCCTCGGTGCATACACAAATCAACCAATGAATGCACAAATAAATAGAACAACAAATGATGTCTGTCTCCCTCCCTCTCTCAAATTAATAATTTTTAAAAAATTAAACAAAAGAAAGGTATGATAAACAACTTGTAACACTATCCAGAGGGAATATAAGTATTTTTGTACTTTTCTTAACCACACACTTAAGTATAGTAGAAATTCTTTGCCATGCACAGCAGCAGTGGTCTGTGGCCCATATCAGTTGACTTGGCCCATAAGAAAATGTGGTTTAACACTTGTTACAAACCTATCCTAGTTAGCATGTTGTAGAAATAGCTCTGCAATGCTTGGTTTCTGAATGTTTTGGTTCAAGTAAGAGCTGTGCCAGTTATTAGGAGATGGTATAGCGCCAAGTGTCTACTCTGGAGCCAGAGTGCCTGGGTTCAAATCCCTGCTTGTCACTGGTGGTGTCATTGGGCTAGTTACTTAATCTCTTTGTCATTTTTTTTTTATCTGTAAAATGGGGATAATAATGAAACCTAAGATTAAATTAATGCATGTTAAGTAGTTAAGTCCTGATATAGTAAGGGCTCAATAAATGTAGCCATAACTATTATTATACTCTATACCTTTACCATAATACCAATTACAATAAATGCCACACTGTTGGCTCTGAATATTATAATTATTACTAGCTGTGTGGGTGTGCAAGTTGCTTATCCTTAATTGAAAACTGGAGATAAGAAAGGCTGCTTTGTCAGCTCCCAGTTTGTAACCAGGATCAAATAGAAAAGGGTCTGAAAGCATTTTGGTTGTTTTGATTTTAAGCCTTTTTTTTATGGAAAATTTTAAACATGCAAAAGTAGAGAAAATAATACAATGGGCTTCTGTGTGCTCAACCTCACTTCAGCAATTAATTCACAGCCTCCCATCTTATTTCATTTATACACATGCTTTCTTCTGTATTATTTTGGAGCCAACCTGGACAGTATGTTATTTCTTTCATAAGTAGGAAAGCATTTTTAAAAACAAATGTTCTTGATAAATGTAAGAATTCTAGAATGAAGAGAAAAATGCAACCATAGAAATATGTTGCATTACAGTAATTATAAAAGTGTTCTAGAAAGGAGATAAGTTAATTCCTGGTTGGGGAATACACAGAGTTGATTGGACAAGACTTCCTGAGGTTAGGGAGCTTTGACATTTTGCCCTAAAAAGGGAAAGAGTGATGAAGCAGAAAAGAGAGACCATTCCATAGTAGATCGCAGAAGGCCCACTTGGCTGTGGGAAAAAGGCTGAGAAGAGACATGTAGGGTGGCCTCAAAAGAGCTTCAGGTGACCTAGAAGGAAATTTTAATGTCAAGTAGTGTTGGGGAGGGACAAACGTGTGTGTTGTGGGTGGGCTTGAAATAGGAGGCTGTGGTAAGATTCATACTGGGGTAACATCACACTCTGTCCTCTGCTTCAATGAGGCAGGATTGCAGATGATTTGGGCTGATGCCAAAAAGACTAAAAGGATAAAGACAAACATGTGGAAGTACAACATAAAGTTTCATCAACTCTCATACCGGGAGATGGAGCATCTGAGACAGGTATGGGCCAGGGGCAGGTACCCAGAAGTTTGTGGTGAGGTAATTAAAGTCAACCAAGATCTCAAGTTTTTTTCTTTTCTATTTCGTTAACCACTGACTAAGCTTTTGCCCTTTGCCATGAGATTAAAGTATTGAATTAAATGAGAACATCAGATTATTTGCCAAAATTGGATTCTTTCAGAGTTGTAGCCCTCCGTAGCAGAGCTCTATAGAATTTTGGGCAGACTTTCTGAATAAAAGTTAAAGACAGTAAAACCTGATTTGTTTCTGAACATAGAAAAATCTACAAGGATCCAAAAGGCAGCAGGAAAGTGATATTTGGTGGTGACCTGATGAGTAGTTTCAAAGCTGAGAATAAGACTCTAGGACCCTGATCTGCAGATCAGGAAGAATTCACTGAGGGATTTGGTATAATGTCAGGCCTTGTACTCGAGAATATTTGGGGTACAAAAGTAAATCAGAGCTTCTGTCCTCAAGGAACCTACCAACTACAGGTAGACGGAAATAACTTTGACCCTTTGCTGGGCTGTAGTAGAAGCTAGCCGCACAGTGGGGTGGCGGGAGTGGCCACTGTGTTAAGAATGTGGGCTAAAACTGCGTCTGTGTTTATTTCTGCGTAGTTCCGTCGAGACGTCACCAAGTGTCTCTTCCTAGGTATTATTTCCATTCCGCCCTTTGCCAACTACCTGGTCTTCTTGCTAATGTGAGTACAGACTTCTGTCTCCCTAGCATGCTGAAGGTCTATAGATTTCAAAAATCCAAATTATTTTAAGGACAACTTTTCCATTCAGAAGCTAAGCAGAAGTTATCAAACTTCCTGCTCCAGTCTTCTCATTAGCCCCAGGTTCATAAAAGCCACTCAGAATGCCTGGGTGACTGGGACAGCTGTAAGTGTAGGGGGCCTGGACTCTCCCTGTCTCTGAGCTGCCCTACATGGTGTGAAATAAGATAACGGCCTTTTTCATTATCCCTAGAGGCAATAACCCACTCCCTGAGAGACATATCAATTTGGGACAAATTTTTCTCTTCAGGAGAGAAATGCATTTCATATTTTGAAAATCTAAATCTTTATTACTTTATCTCCGAAGATGACACTTTTACATTATGACTTTGCATGTTGTTCTAGTTGTCTATTGCTGCACAACAAACAACTCTAAAGCTTAATGGCTTAAAACAAGCACCATTTTTATGATTTGCTGGGTCAGGAATTTGGTCAGGTGGGTGATGGACATTTCTCTTCCATGTGGTGTTGACAGAGGTCCCTCACTGACAGTTAGCTGGTGAACGTACTAGTTGGGGTGGTTTGAAGTCACTCTTATGTCTGGTGCCTTCGCAGGTGTGGCTGGAAGACTGGGACTGTCAACCACAGTGCCTACTTGTGGCCTCAGGGTAGTGTGACTTCTCCCGTGGTAGCTCAGGGCTCCAGGAGTGAGTGTGCCAGCAAGGAAGAATCTGCATGGCCCAGAGCAACTGGTGTAACCCAGGCTTGGAGGCCACAAAGACACACTTCTGCTCTCTTCTGTTAGCTGAGTCAGTCACCCAGATTTTAAAAAGGGACATAGACATCACTTCTCAATAAGAGGAGTGCCAGGGAATTTGTGGCCATGTTTGAAAACCACCACACAGGTAGAGAAATAAAAGCAATTTTGCCCCTTCTACTTTGTATACACCTGAAGACTGTGTTGCTGTTTGAGGTTGTCAACATCACATAGGGTCCAGCTCTGTAACTCTGCCCAGCTGTGTCCAAAATACTCGCTAGCGTTGGTTCGAAGGAGTCATTTTATCTGGCTGCTGCCTGCACCCCTCCTCCAGTGCTGCTTCCTTTCACAGAACCTCTGCAGTGCGGCTCGACCTTGTGCTTCACTGCGTCTCTGAACCTTGGTCTGAGAGCATCTGCAAAGAAAGCAGTGTGGTAGGGAGACATGTCTCCACCTCTCCTTCCTAGTGTTCACGTCTGCCAAAGGCTTTGAGAGAGGCCAGTTTCAGCAAGTGACTGTGTGATTCCTTTTCCTTTCAGGTATCTGTTTCCTAGGCAACTACTGATCAAACATTTCTGGACCCCAAAGCAACAAATTGACTTCTTAGAGATCTATCATGCTATTCGGAAGCAGTCCCACCCAGAAATCCTCTGTTATTTAGAAAAAATTACCCCTAGCATTTCTGATGCAGGACTCCGGTGGCACATGACAGAGCTGTGCACCAAGGTACTCCTCCAGTTAACCCTTGTTCCAAACTGGGAAACTTGTGAGATCAGTCTGCAACAGCTACCTCTCTCTTACCTCTCCCACCCTCTCCCAAGGTGCAGCGCGGTACCCATCCAGCAGCACAGGACATCCTGGCTCTGAGAGAGGGTTTCTCTAAGCATCCTCTAGGCATGGACCAGCTCCCTACTTTGCAAATGGTGAGTACTCGGAGGCTTTCTCTTCCCACAGCTTCACCTTGCTTGCTGTGGTGCTGTGTTAACTTTCTCCTATATTGTTGTGTCATAGAAAGCCTTGAGTCGAGCTATGCTTCTCACACCTCACCTGCCGTCTGTCTTGTTGAGACACCGTTTAAAGACTCACACCACTGTGATTCACCAGCTGGACAAGGCTTTGGCAAAGCTGGGGATCAGCCAGCTGACCTCGCAGGAAGTGAAATCGGTAAGAGCCTGATTGCAGTTCCAACCCTCCACCCTCAGTGGACTTCTGAGTTCACAGGGCTGGGAGCTTAGAAAGAGCTCGTTGTCTTGCCTGTTACAGCAAAAGTCAAGCTCTTCATTCTCTCACCTCATTTCTAGATCTTTTTTTCCCCTCAGTGAACTTAAGTACTGGGAAGGAATTGCCCATAGTAGTTCTGGTTTATGTTTCTTCTGGCCCTTCAGAAATCAAGGCCAGCACACCTTAGATCTCCTGTCTTAGCATCTGTAGGCCTCTTTGCTTGTCATCTTAGTTCAAACTGCTGTGGAGAAAGTTTCTTGGGATGAGGTTGTAACTTACTTCAAGGTGATTCCAGGTTATTTGTGGGGTACACTTCCACGGCATACTTGCTCTGTGATTATTAAGGACCATTTCTCTCCCGAGTGTTGCAGGCCTGTTACCTTCGTGGCTTGAATTCGACCCTCATTGCGGAAGAGAGGTGTCGAGCTTGGCTGGCGGAATGGCTGCAGATTTCCTGCAACCTGAAAGGTAAGGCAGATCTCTGGCATAACCAAAATCCAAGTAATTTTTGTATTTTATTCGAAGATTATTTTGGATTTATTTATTTTAGAGATTTATTTATTTTTAGACAGGGGAAGAGAGGGAGAGAAATATCAGTGTGTGGTTGTCTCTCATGTGCCCCCACTGAGGACCTGGCCCATAACCCAGGCATGTGCCCTGACTGGGAATCAAACCGGCAACCCTTTGGTTCACAGGCCGGTGCTCAATCTGCTGAGCCACGCCAGCCAGGACTTTCTTGGATTTAATTATTGAGTACTGTGAGGCCCTTATCTCACAGATACGTCTAGCTGGAAGGCACAAGCTCATTAGCCTACAGGGGCTAAGCAGATAACGAAACGGACTGCGCCAGACGAGCGAGTGCACAGTGGGGTCGGTGGGAGCACAGGTGTGAGTGCACGCCTGTCTGAAGCGGTCTCCGCCTCGGTACTGTCGATGCTCTGCTGGGAAGGCTGTCCTGTGCTTTATGGGGTGTTTAGCGAAATCCCTGGCCTTTACCCACTACATACCAGTAGTGCCGCCCTTCGCCCCACTTCTGACAACCTCAGACATCTTCAGACGTTGCCAGATTCCCCGGTGGGAGGGGAGGGCAGAAGTGTCTGAGTTGAGAAGTACTAGTCTGTAGGTATCCAGATCCAAAACAAAACCACTCAGTTGGCTAAACAATAAGCATCTAAGGTGAGTATTAGGCTGGTGGGTCTCCTGTTCGGAACCTTTGGCTAGGCCTTCATGTTTCCTAAGCCTGTGAATATCAGGTAGGCCTGCTAATCCCATTCCAGCTGAGAGATATCCCCAGAGCACTAACCTCTACCAGAAGAATCCCAAGGGTGACAGTGGTGTTCAGTACCATTGCTATCTCTGAATTTTCTGCTGCTGTCACAGGAGAGTCAAGAAATGAGGATGAGCCCTGGCTGGTGCGGCTCAGTGGATTGAGCACCGGCCTGTGAATTGAAAGGTTGCTGGTTCGATTCCCAATCAGGGCATATGCCTGGGTTACAGTCAGATTCCCAGGTGGGGACCTGCTAGAGGAAATCAATCAACGTTTCTCTCATACGTCCATTTCCTCTCCCTCCCTTACCCTCTAGAAAAAAAGGCGTGAGGATGAGTAGATAGGGATCTGTGCTGGAAAGAGGAGAGTACACATGCAGGGACTGGAGCGAAGCAGGGGAGCTGGAGAACAGCCTGTCACGTCACACCTCCCGCACCCGGCTTCCTGCCTCTGGCTTCCAGTCCTGTAAACCAAGGCAGTGGGAAGGCGAGCCGTTCCCTGGCCAAACCATTAACGCTGATGGTGTTTTCAGAAGCTGAGCTGTCCCTTTTACTACACAACGTGGTCCTGCTTTCCATCAACTACACTGGGACGAGGCGCTGAGGGAACACGGAGCGGATGCCATTGTCCTGCCATCACAGCACTGCAGCGTGGGACCAAGCAGCACTTGTCAGCACAGTCCGTGTGCACTGATGGGTGTGTGAGAGGCAGAGGAGTGGGTGCCATGGGCTTCAGTGCGGCACCCATGTGGGAGCTGGAACCAAAACAAACCCTCTTACAGAGGTAGCCCATGTGCGGTGTCATTCCCAACTCCCTTGGAATTAGCTGGCAATGGAAGCAGCCAATGCACTGGGCTTTTACTGTGGAACGCTTAGTGCAAATCCTAGGAAGTAAGCGTCTGCCCCAGGTGGGAGTCCTTGGTGGGAGTCCTCATCTGTCCTAGGGCCTAGCACTGCCACCTTCTCTTGAGCAGTGTTTTTGTTCAAGCCAGTTTCTGGCTGGGGAGGGGACACCACCACTTACACTGGAGCGGTTACATGCATGTTCTCTGATGCTCCTCTTAACCCTGAGGTGACCAAAAATAGGAATTTTTTTTGTCTCCTTCATTGGGGTAACCTCTTTCCTTCTCAAATCCTTTTACCACTGTAACTTTTTTCCTGAATAGGAAAAAAGAAAATTACATTTTTCATTTTTTAGTGAATAACTTATGGGAACATTTGAATAGACAAGATGAAAGGAAATACAAGTGCTTCTTGACCCCTTCCCCAGGGTTTAAAGCCTTCACACCCTTGTCTTAATTTCTGGGCTGTGCTACAACCCCTGTGGATCTTAAACTCTTTGCTACCTCCACTGTGTTGCAGCCTTCCCACTGTCACCTACAGTGGCTGCCTTCTTTGGGCCGTGGATGAAACCCGTCCCGTACTAGTTACTGCCCAGCCCGGGAGCCCAGGAGAGGTCTGCATCAAGATAGTAAGTTGGGGTTAGCTTTTGTCTCTATGTACATCAGTGACCTGTAGTGACTTACTGTGAATGCATGAAGCACTGTTTTTAAACCCAAGTAAAGACGGTCTGAAATCAATTGCTGGAAGTTACTTATGCATACTCTAATCATTTTGCTAAGGCTCCTTTACAAGACTCATAACCTAACTAATGGGGAGGTAACTGCTAGGAATAGACCTTTCTGATGGGATGGCAGTTACAGAGGAACTGATTTGAAGTTGATTCTGTTGCTGGATTTTAAATGGTAACTAGGAAAGAAAAACATATATATGTATATAAATGGAGTCGAGTCCTGGCTGGTGTAGCTCAGTGGATTGAGCGCAGGTTGCAAACCAACAGGTCACCAGTTCATTTCCCAGTCAGGGCACATGCCTGGGTTAGGCCAGGTCCCCAGTGGGGGCCATGTGAGAAACAACCACACATTGATGTTTCTTTCCCTTTCTTTCTCCCTCCTTTACCCTCTAAAAATAAATAAAATCTTAAAAAAAGTAATGAAATTGAAAATGGGCCCCAAGAGTAGGGACTGCAGACAGGGAAAAGCTCCAGCCAGGCAGGATCAGAGCCTGTTCAGCTGATGAGGGGCTAAGGGCACATGATGCAAGTGACACTTGATGCTCCAAAGAGAACGTTCTATTTTTCCACTGTAAAACTCTTCTATTGTTAACATTAATCCCTAACTGACCTAATAAGTTTCATATACAATGCTGGAGAAGTATCCTTTTTCTAACAAGTAACTGGATTGTAGCCTGCTAAGATAAAGAGTAACACACCATTCTTTTGAATATTTCTTTAATATTACATTTAAATATTCTCTTTAAATACAGCATTATCACAATGTAAAGGACCTAAAAGGCAAAAAAAAAAAGTTTTTTTTTTTTTTTCAGAAAACCAGACAAGCTTTGGATTCACATTGAAAATACAACCTGTATATAGTATATGAGATTGGAGAAGAATGAGTTGCAGTAAGAAGTCATTTCTTTTGTCTAGGCCTGGACTGAGCGGGACCGGAGCTCAGTGACCACGAAGCTCTGCTTCTGTGACCAGAGGCCTAGCTTTTCTAGCAACCATGAGCTCTGTGTCCAACTCAGGTAGCACCAGAAATGCGATGGACCAGGTTGTAGAAAAGGCCCTTTGCTTAACAACGTAGTTAGTGCTAAATGTTAACACTTAGCATTTAAAAGCTTGGGATCAGTGTGAGTCAGAATTGTAGAGCTAACGAAGGGTTTAGATGAAGAAAACTAGTTTCTTCAGATCTTCAGAAAAATCATCATCATGGGGGCTGGCAATGAGTTTAATAAATTAGACTCAAAATCTTGCTTTGATCCCAAAGGCTAATGTGTCTCTGAGCAACTGGAAACACTTCCTAGATTAGGAACCCTTCCTAAGGAGGGAATGTTTACAGCTCACCCTCCCCTTCCAACACAAACTTTCAGAAAGATTCTTCTCCACAGAGTCCAATCAAGCTTCAGTCTTGTATTTGAGGGGACCAGTCTAAGGTGTGGGGTGGGGAGGGTTGCAGATCGGTCTGGAATAGCTTCTAGATCTCAGGTACGTAAGACTCAGCTCCGTCTTGTGAAGCTAGAGGATGGGGAGTGTTAAGGACCTATGTACTTAACTAAGAACCCTCCCCGCCAGGAACGGGGAGGCAGGTGGGTTAAAAGATGTCTGTGTGTTAAGTACAAGGCCTGTCAGGCTCAGTTCAGCGATTTTACAGGTGAAGTGCCGCTGTGACATAACATGAAGGCTGCTCCAAGACCCCAGGGTCTCAGTGTCCCACGAGAAAAGGCTTTATGAGCAAGATAAGCAGGAACAGTTATCTCCCCCACCAAGAAAGGTTTTCCACTTTGTTCTACCCTGGGTAATGAACCGTAACCAGCAAGCATGTTGCAGAGGATGCGAGGGAAGAGTGCCTTGCTCCCTGCTCTCTCCATCTTAAAGCAAAGATAACCTTGCTGATGAGTTCAGTGGCGCGAACCCAGGAACGAAAGCTGGACGTGAGAGGGACAGGAGCCGTGTACCCAGGCAGAGGTAAGAACTGGGTTTGAGCTCTGCTCTAGACCTCAGAGGGGTCAGCAGAACTTGAACTCTTTGGAATGTGGAAGTTGTATGTAGCATTTAAGGATTGATTTGGCATCCAATTTTTTTTTTGGCTTCCAATTTTTAGATATCAAGATGGAGGGGTCTAATAAATATTTGCAGCTCTTGGGGATGAACTGGAATGGTATAAATCTCCAACCCTGTATATCCAAGGACCACCAGGGTAGATACAGAAAAAAAAAAAACAAACCCAAAACTGGTTGGTGACCTTAGATTGCCACATCCTATATTCCTTTAAAGCTCAAATCTCTCAAGGTGGGGTGGGCGGTGCCTGGGCAGAAGCAAGTGCGGCACAGAGAAGTCGATGCCTTTGCAGGCTGCCGTGGGCTCCTGCGGCCTCCTTTGGGTACACTTAGCGCTCCACGTACGCCTCCGTGGGCCCAGCCTAGAGTGGCCTGACGAGCTAGTGTCAGACACACACAGAAGACTCAGGCTCTTTGTGCCCCGTCCCCAGCCAACCTAGCTCTTCAAGGCAGGCCCAGGGTGGGGGAGGGGGAGACAAACAGACGAGTTAAACTCTAGTACCTAAGAACATGAGAAAGAAACAATTCAAGTTACAAACCAGGAATCCCCAGTGTGGGGAACAAGTCAGAGAACACCGAACATGTCAAATATTAACTTATTTACCAAATGGGGGACTGGGGAGGGCAGGTTAAATTTTTATAAATCCTAGAGGTTTTGTACAGAGGCAGAGACCCTTCTACCCCCTCCTCTCCAGGCAACATTTCCAACTGTTGTTACAACACACCAAAATGGGATATCGGAGTAGCCACCGAGAACAATGAGCTTGCACCCCGCCCTGGAGCTCAGGAGAGAAGGGGCTTTGCCATGCTGTTCAAATTATGTATTCTGATCCCTACATAAAGAACAGCTGCTTGAATTACTTAGATTCTCCTGTGAGATCCTAGTTCTTTGTTCCAGTGGCCCAGAAAGCTCAATATTGGGCACTGTGCAGCCTCCTCTGCCTAAGACTATCCCCAGATCAAGCTGGGGCTGGTCTCCTTGGTTCTGTTAACCCTTTTAAAAATACTTGTACAAACAATCCTTTCCCACCCATTCCCCAAAGACCCCAGTAAAATAACATAGGAGCAGCAGCTGCTTCTACAGTTTGTTCTGAAACGGTGTTAGATAAAATAAGGGAATAAATAGAGAAGGGTAAGAGGCAGAATCTCTATCTGCATGTCACACTGTCAGAGGAAGTTCCAGAGAAGGATCTTCAGGGGGCCGGTCCTTGCCCTGCTGTGAGGTCTCTACCACACAGCCTTCTTCACTGTCCGTGCTGAAGGGGAGGTTCGAGGGGGACCATGAGGGGCGGAAGTCTTCGTTCTCCAGCTCCTCAGGGTTACAATCTTCGGGCACTAGCGCTTCTGGAGTGGAGCTTTTCCCGACCTCTTCTTTACAGAGGGCCGCTGGGTCTGTGGGGCTACAAGCCACCAGTGAGGTAACTGGGAGAGAGAAGACACTGAGATCCTTCTCCTTGGGGAAAGAGGGTCGGGCTTCTCCTGTACTAGGCTCTCCTTTCACCCCCAGGACTGGCCTCTGCTCCACCTGATAATAGACCAGGGGCCCACTGTTCAAGTAGGACGGACTGGTCACTGCTGAAGCAGCTGGGTGGTCCGAGTTCTCGGCAAAACACAGGACCGAGGAGCCTGGGGTCAGCTGAGCCTGGATGAGAATGGGGGCTGTCAGGCCTGGGCACAGCTCTTCGGAGACGGCCAGGGGCTCCTCCAGGATGCACACACCCAGGCTCTCTATGCTGGAGTCCAGGCTGGCACTAGAGCCGCTGGAGTCTTCCTCCGCCTTGAGCCGCTCCAGCTCCTCCGCACTCTGTAGGTGCATCACTGCCGTCTCGTTCTCAGCGATGAACTCCTGGAAGTCCTGCGTCTCAGACCCCTGCGCCCCGGTCAGGCTGCAGCTGGCGGTGGCCGAGGGCTCCTCATCTGGGGCGGGCGGGCGGCTCACCTGCCGCTTGCTCTCCAGCTCCAGCTTCATGATGGTGTGGAGGTAATGAGTCCGGACCCGGATTGGGTTAAATTCAATGCGCCCAGCCATGTTCCCACAGCCATCCCGGGAGCAGCCACACGGAAAGGACATGCGATCCACCTGAGGAGGGCACAAGGAGGTTGAGGCGAGAAGAGACCGACAGATTTAACAAAGGTGACAGGAGAAGTTAGCTGGCAAAAACAAGCAGCTGGGACTTGTGGTCTCTTTCTAAGAGACAACCAGTTCAAAGCAACGTGCAGCGTGAGCTAAGACAGCAGCAGACGGCAGTTACCAGGCCACTCGTGCTTTCATCCCAGCACAGCCTCACTTCTCTCCCTGGGGCTTTGTTTCCTCTTCTCAACAAAAAGCAGACACAAGTCCTATCAGAGGGCCCTTCTGAGTCCAAAGTCCAGAGATACCTCTCTAAACACCGACAGTTCTCAAAGCAGAAGAAATTTACATGTCTCAGGGACTGCTTCAGAAGTTCCTGGGTTTACTGAGGAAGCCACAGCCTGGGGCCTGAGCCCCGTCTCCTGCGATGACAGGCAGGGAAGGGAGCAGGGCTCCTGGCTGGTCCAGACACACACATTCTAGGGCAACTACCTGCTGCATTTCCCCTGATGGCTGATTGGGCTAGTGCTGAGGCAATAACCAAGATAACTTTCACACCAGGGATATCTGGAAAAGGGATGCTTTCTACCTCCTTTTAAAAATTTTTTAAAAAGATTTTATTTATTTTTTAGAAAGGGGAAGGGAGGGAGCAAGAGAGGGAGAGAAATATCAATGTGTGGTTGCCTGTTGCGCACCCCACAATGGGGACCTGGCCCGCAACCCAGGCTGATGCCCAAGACTGGGAATCGAACCTTTCGTAGGCTGGTGTGACTTCCGTGTGGATAAGCGGTAAAAAAAAAAAAAAAAAAAAGTAATAAAAATGTTAGAAAAATTACTGGCAACTAAAGCTGCAGACTACCATCAGCTTTTTCCTTCTTTTGTGGCAGCCCAAAAGGAAAATGAATATTAGATGGCATATAGGTGATAGAGAATATATTTTTTAATTTAAAATTTTCTTACTGATTTTAGAGAGAGAAACATCAATTTGTCATTTCACTCATTTATGCATTCATTGGTTGTTGTTGTTGTTTTTTTTAAAGATTGTACTTATTTATGTTTTGAGATTGGGGCAGGGAAGAAGAGAGGGAGAGAAACATCAACATGTGGTTGCCTCTCGCGCACCACCTACTGGGCACTTGGCCTGCAACCCGGCATGTGCCCTGGCTGGGAATCGAACTGGCAACCCCTTGGTTTGCAGGCCCACGCTCAATCCACTGAGCCACACAAGCCAGGCCCCTTTTCTCCTTTTTGAGTCCCCCAAAAGAGGAAAAAAAGTAGCAAAAAGAAAATGTAAAACATGAGCAAGCTGGTATAGTCAAATATACAATGTCTTCCTATGACGTCAACTTAAAGAGCTCTCCACTTCACTGCTTAGGGACCATCTAATCACCGGGACTGCCCTCAGGTCTGTGGGTAGTAGACTGATTCATTGTGGGACTTCAGTCTGAAAAGCAGTATTTGTTTAGATCCACGACACCTACCCAAAAATAAGAAAAGGTCGGTCAGGAGAAGTTCAACTGTAAGGACTCAGCATCCATATCCTCAGTACACAAGTTCCAGATACATTTCACTCTTCGGGATGGTACTGGTGTTTTCAGTTGAAATGCATCTTCCACACTGGCCATCCGAGGGCCAGCGGGAGGCTGATGCGTTCTACCTTTCAGGATACTATGAATTTAAGCTCTGCCAGCCGAGTGTGATCCTGAATGACAGGATCCAAGAACTATGTTGGTTTTTATAAAACTGAAATAGAGGTACTGTGAATAAGTGTCTGCAAGATAAAATGTGAAGGCCTACCTCACTTCTCTGCTTCTTTTATCTCATTATTTAAGGAACAGCTACTAAGTGTTAGATTTACTAACCCCCATTCCTCCGTTTGCTGACAGCTGCGTATGCCCCGGAGACATTGCACAAAACACAGACGAGATAACAGGTGTCTCCGCTGCCGGAGTCCTGTCCTGCTGGTTTTCTTGGTTGGTGGAGGAGGGTTGAAGAACTGGGGAGTATTCAGTCACAGGAAGCTCGCCCCTCGACGGGCAGCCTCCTGGGCTCACTGGCACCCACACCACACCCCTGACTCTGGTGCAGATATGCGACCTCAGGCCGACGTGGACTGACCTGGCATTTAATCCCAGCTTGGCTACAGGCACACGCTTCTGGGTCGCAGTACAGGCGGCAGTCACAACCGCACTCTTCCCGTGACAGACGGATGGCTCGCAATTCTTGCTTCTCCTCAGCATCAATGCGGTGGACCCCAGAAGCCCTCAACAGGGCCCGTCGCCGCTTGGTGGGCAGAGGCTGCAGGAAGAAGTAGTCATCGACCTCCACATTTTCCACATCAATATCTTCATCGGAAACATCGTCCAGTGTCAGGCCATCAGCCTCCACCGACTCCACTGTCCCATTCTTGGTCAGCTGCCAAGAAACAGGAAGGAAAGGTTAGCCTCTAGGGCCTTATCAGCCGGAGCTCCCTCACAGGCTAGCGTGGTTCAGAGCAGCACGATCCAACTCAACTTTCTGCATTATGAAATACCCGTGCTGTCCAATATAGGGGCCACTAGCGCGTCATGGCTCCTGAGCACTGCGAATGTAGCTAGTGCCACTGAGAAACTGAATTTTAAATTTTACTTGATTTTAGTTCAGTATAAATAGCCATGTGTGGCTACCATACCGGACAGTGTAAGTCAAGAGGATAAATCTCGAGTAGGAAAACAGAAGCCTTACACCTTCACTTTGCAGCCCGAAGGACACAAAACCACATTTTGGAGACGTGTACACTGAAGGGTCGTATAAGGCTACCATGTCCTTGTCAATGAACCTGCATCCCCACACTGTGAACAATTCTCTACTCATACCCAGAAGAGCTTCATTTTATCGGGAGGAGAAAAGAGAGAAAATTATTTATGGCTATCAAGCCCTTGCTTCCAGCCCATGGCCTAGAAAAAATGTATGCACATTCTTTCTCCTTTCTAATCTGTTTTTATTTGATTTCTAAGAAGAGTTGTAGGTGAGGTTGGGTGGCATGTGTGATACTGACTGTACTACCTACAGGCAGATCTGGGTTCTCTGGGCCAGGAAGGACAGACAGCCAGGAAAAGGGAATCCTAGCAGAAGGACAAGTTGAAGACAATCCATAGCTGAATGATTTTTGAAAACTTGCTAGAGAATTCAAGTAAAGAAAATGAGGCCTTACAATCCCCAGGGCTCTGGAAGCTACTAGCAAGGAAAAAGCCAAGCTACTGGAGGGTTTGGCTTATTTTGTCAGACAGCCACGGAGCAGTGCTGGTGAAGGAACAACTCCTGGGAGAGACGTGATGCAAGAGAGCTGGGTAATAGGCTACACACCTGTTTTGTTCGTTTGCTTGTTAGCAGGGAGCTGGTAGAAAAATGAGGAGAGAAAGTGGTCCTTTTGAGAATTCCTTAGTCTATTATTTTTCTTCTCTTTTTCTTTTAAAGATTGTATTTACTTATTTATTTTAGAGAGGGGAAGGGAAGGAGAAAAAGAGGGAGAGAAACATCAATGTGCAATTGCCTCTCATGTGCCCACCCTGGGGACCTGGCCTGCAACCCAGGCATGTGCCCTGACTGGGAATCGAACCAGTGACCCTTTGGTTCCCAGGCTGGTGCTCAATCCTCTGAACTATGCCACCCAGAATAGTCTATTATTTCTGTACCAACTACAGGGGCCTTGCCACAGACCTTAGGGTTGCTCCTGTCCATTCCGCCTGGGTTGGATTCCTCCCCAGCCACCCTCACTCCTGCTATCCTCTCAAAGAGATCAGAGATACGACAGAAAGAAACCCATGTATACATAAGAATTTAATAATTCATGATAGAGGTGACTTTCAAATCATTTGTCATTTTCTAATGATTTAATGGTATTGGGACAATTGAATATTCTTTAAAAAAAAGTCAGATCTCCAATTCATACTATTCATAACAATGAATTCCATGTGGATAAAAGGCAAAAAAAAAAATAAAAATATTAGAAAAATTATTGGCAACTAAAGCTGCAGAGTACCACCAGCTTTTTCCTTCTTTTGTGGCAGCCCAAAAGGAAAATAAATATTAGATGGCATATAGTGATAGAGAATATATTTTTTAATTAAAAAAAAACACATCAATTTGTCATTCCACTTGTTTATGCACTCATTGGTTGTTTCTTGTATGTGCCCTGACTGGGGAATGAACCTGCAACCTTGGCGTATCGGGACGATGCTCTAGCAAACTGAGCTACCCAGCCAGGGCCAGAATATATATTTTTTAGGTCAACTGCCTCCCCTATAGAGTGCTAAAGATAGAAAAAGTTCTAAGAAAAGAGCAAACCAGACTTGGGGAGGGCGAAGGGTTTCCTCTTGACATAGAAAGTTGTGTTAGATGCCAGCACAGCTGCTGCGCGCTAACCTGCCGCAAGCAGGAATCCTGTACCTGAAGCCTTGGGTTTGTCTCTGGACCTCCTCAGTGGGAGGCCACAGAACATGACAACACCCTGTTTTCACAGGTCATTTGTCTACCAGATTTAGGAGAGGGATTCTTCTTGGGGAGAGGGAAACCTTCATTGCAGATGACAACAGTGTATATTTGCCCAGCTGTTGCTATAGCAGCAGGAAGGGGACAGGGTCAGTGATGGAATTCCGCAGGCAGTAGAAAGGGAAGCCTGAATGTCGTTCAAGTTAGAAGAACAGGTGTAAGGCTTTAGGAGCAGGCTGAGGGAAGCAGACACACAGCTCCCAAAGGGAGAAAGGCAGGGATCTAGTTCACCTGCACCCTCTGTCACCAGTCCTCCAACCCTGTGACACCGCAGTTGTCTCAGCAGGATTTCACCCCCAACACTGGGAACAGTGCAGCCACCGTTTTACTATGGGCCCACCAGAAACTCGGCCAGGCCTAAAGCAGTGTTCTCCCAATTTAAACTAGAAACTCTGGGGGCAATTTTTGCAGACCGGTGGGAACTACGGCTGTAGAGTGCCCAGCAGCGCTACGAGAGCAAATGGGTAGCTATATAGCACCAACCGAGATGGGCCCCTTCCAGGCCCACTCTCCTCCTGCACTTGAGGAGCCAGTGCCACACCAGTGGCAGGCGCAGATTATACAATCGAAATAGCTATTCGGCTGTTTATACCCAAAGACTATGCTGTTGTTTACACCCAAAGACTATCACCTAGAGATGATGGGGGTTACAGAACCAGCAGGATCCTTTCAGACAATGGAAACGATCCAAACCTATCCTGTGCATGTGGGCAACAGAGAATCAACTGACAAGGAACTGAAACATTGTCTTTCCTCAGGTTCTGGGGGGCAAACTTGAATGCCTTCAAGTACATTTTAAACCTTTAAAAAACGAGGGGGCAAGAGTAGGGAATTCTAGAGAAGTCATTTTGCTATCTCTGGTAGATTCTCCACTACATTCAAAAGAAGGGTGTCTCAGACTGAGATTTGATTCCAAATCTGAGCCTCTCCTCTAGAAAGATCTGGATGCCAAGGGCAACAGTCCAAAAAATAAAAAATAAAAAATCAATAGACCTAGACGGTTTCCCACTTTATTTTGGCACAGGGGAAGTGCCAGACCCCGGACCCCCCAGGCACCTTCATCTTCTTGGCGTGGAGTTTCTCCTCCTTCAGGTGCTCACGAAGAATCTCCCGATGGTTCACCTCCTGCTCCTGAGCAAACTCACAGAGCGTGTAGCTGCGTACAGAATTATGACGCTGAGCCATGCCCAGAGAGCTACCACCCTGGCTGGGCACGCTGGTGAAACCCTGGCGCCGGGCAAAGTAGTACACAGTCACCTGGTCGAAGCGCACATTCTTCCTCCGCAGCTGCTTCTGCCGCTTCAGGATGGAGGTGGCTGCGAAGGGAGCACAGCGTGCTTTCACTGACCCAGAGATGGCCTGTTTGGGGACCTCATTCCTTCTCATCCACCTGGGCTCCCAACTCTCCTCCAAAGGTGCTCCCTGTACCCAGAGACATTTCTGATTTTCAAGCCATAAATGCAGAGCTGGAAGGGACCGTGGGCTTCAGCTAGTCCACAGCACTGCCTCCAGAACAACTGCACCCGAACAGACCGCAGAATCTATTTTTAGACATCAGCTGGGAAGAAGATTTCTAGGTAATCTTCGCAGGATAAAACCACCTATGTAGCTTTACTGTCCAACACAGCAGCTACCAGCCACATACATCAACTTAAGTAAAAGTTAATTAAAATGAAGTAACACCTAGTGTGAATTAGTGTAACTCAGCTCCTCAGTTACACTAATTCTCAGTTCAGGTGCTCAATACTCTACATGGCTAATGGCTACCATAGTGGGTAGTGCCGACACAGAACACTTCTTTCATAACAGAAAATTGTTAGACAACGTTGTATAATGAGATAGCAAACTTCTGTAACAGGCTAGTATGTGTTTTAGGCTTTTTAAAAAAATTTTTATTTATTTTTAGAGAGAGAGAAGAAGGGAGGGAATCGAACCAGCGACCTTCCAGTTCCCAGGCACAATCCACTGAGCTGCACCAGCCAGGGCTAGGTTATGCAGATCATCTTTTAACTACTCAACTCAGCCACTATATCATGAAAGCAATCACAATGGGTGTGGCTGTATTCCAATAAAACTTTATTTACTAAAGTAGGCACTAAGCCAGATTTTGCCCACAGGCAACCCCTGATCTATAGTATCAGACGTTCTTTCCAAGAAACTAATTGAGTCATAAGGATGAAGAAGTCTGGAGTTGCCCTGGATGTGCAGGAAGTAAGGATTTGTGTCCTGCTGGAGCTATGGTATCATGGGACTCTATGGGACTTTGGCGGGGAAGGGTAGAATCCTGCACTCCTCTCCTCCTTCACTTTAATTCAGCCCATTCCAGGGACCCACAAACCAAGCACAAATAAAACCAGGCAGAATAAATCAGACTTAAGTCTACAATATTAGAGCAATGAGGTCCTCCAAAGAGCAAGCCTGAGCTAAGAATGGGAAAGATTATGACTAAGGGAAAACCCCAAGCTGGTTAGCAGCAGCTGTCTCAAGAGCAGCAATGGGCTCTGAGGCTTGGGGACTGGGTACAGGAGTGGGGTGGGGTGGGGGAGCAGTTCACTCACGTGCAAAGCTGGCAGTTGTAGGAGGATTGAGGCTGTCGCAGCTGTCAGCACTGTCACTGCTGGAGATCTCATCATCTGAGTTGGACACTGATGAGCCCACGTCCACATCATCAAACTTCCTCTTGAGACCCGAGCCCGTGAATGCATCCATTGGTCTCAAAGGGGCTTCCTTGGGGAGCCCTCCGCGTTGGCCCCAGAGCCCCCGCTCACCACCAGCTAGCCAGGTGCATTAGGATTCTGCCCAGGGGAAAAGAGGAATCAGCATTCCTGTCCTAAGACAGACCCCTCCCAAGTCTATAAATCAAGCTCTCCGACTGAAGACAGAAAGCACCTGAGCTAAGCACTGATGTTGGGGCTCTCCAGACTGGGTCATTTCTCTCCTGATTCCCGCCAACATTCTCCTACTTTTGTTTCCCCTCGGCCCCTCCAGTCTCAGTCACTCTTGGAATAATGAGAGGAGTAACCGCAGCACCTTTCCCAGTGGAGCGAAGGCCCGTGGTTGCGAGCCAGCTGGGCTCCAGGCTTCATTAGCTGGGGCCTAACGGGAGCTGCTCCTCTGCTCACACGAGGAGCTCTCCAAGGGGCCGGCAGGAGGGACTGGGGATCAACAGCAGAATTAGGCTGTGCCCAAACCTAGGCTACATCCAATTATTTTTCTTACTGAAGATATGGCCTTGCATTTCCCAAAGTGTACATATGGAATAAACTTATTCAATGGATATTAATAGCTTTTACATGGAAATAGGACTGCCATGTTAAAATAGTTTAGAAAACTGCTTATGGGAGGACCTCTTAGAGGCTTTTAGTATGCTAATGAGCATGGGGAAGAGTAGGAGAAAACAGAACACAGTGCTTCACACACCTGATTAGGGAACCTTTGTTTTCCAGAGTATTTTAGGGGGCAAATGATCCTTGGAACACACTTTGGGAAATACTGCTCTAGGCTCTCAGTTTCAAAGTACAGCGGCAGCCAGCGAAACGCTTTACCCAGATCTTCACAAGTATAAAGTGTCTCTCCAGGCTCCTAAAAAGGTCAAATTTGGTTCTAAACAATGGAGGGAAGATTAGAATCTGCACTGGTTCAAAACCCAGAATCTTTCCCAATCTCACACTGCTCCATAAAACGGGGCTCTGCTGGTCTATCACCTTCTCTGTGCAAGGAAAACTCGGCTTTCCCACCTTCGCCCTCTGCAAAGAAACCGACAAGGGAAACAATAGCAAAAGCAGTGACAATTTACTCTGGTTACATCTATATGGCAGGCAGTTGTCTTTAACAAGCTGTCACAGAACCAAGGAGCCTGGATACAGATCTCTCCTCTGTCTTGGGACGTTAGTTCCCAAGGAGGTAAATCTGCCCGACAGAAATGCTGTCAGAGCCAGAGCCACGTGTGATGAGAGAGGCCTCCCTGCTTTGCCTCAGTAATGCCAGAATCTCCCCAGACTATGATCTCACTAGTTGCTAATTATGCAGCAGGAATAACAACACTGCCCAGAAAGACAGGGCTGCATTACTGCAGAGCAGCAGCTACCCAGAATATACTGTGGTGTCAAGAGACGCCTGCTACAGAGCTGTTTTTCTGCACTATGTCTTTTAGATGCAATTTGCCTGCTCTTGGACAAGCTTTGCATAGTGAACCAGATATAATAAGTACTTAAGAAATGACACTTCTGAATCTATCTATCTATCTATCTATCTATCTATACCTCATCAAAATCCTGCTTTTTTAAGTCACAAGAGGGATCTAAGAAACCTCAGCTATACAGGTCTCAGACAAGCACATTCCTGAAATAAATGTGCACAGGGAGGGAAAAAAGTAATCAAGTACTTGAAAGAATTGTAATTAAAATGAAAAATGAGTCCAAAGTATCATTTTTTTTTATTTTTTAAATCATTAAAAATATTTTTCAATTACAGTTGACATACATTATTATATTAGTTTTCAATTCTGCTTTTCAGGTTACTGGTCTTGCCATCAGAGGTCACATTCCTAGGACATGGTAAGAATGGAGACAGCCAAGGTCTTTTTATGGGTTAAGAATACTGCTGTGTTTAAAGATAGCTATTAACAAATTTCTCATTCCATTCTATTATGGGAGGGGAGGAACCTTTGCAATTGAGTACTTATATGGGTGGGATTAAGAAAAAAAGAATAATGTTGACTACTGAATTTAATTCTTCTTCCCAACCTAGAAACCTCACAACCACACGAAAACCCAAACTGAGCTCCAAATTCTGCTTCCGCAGAAAAGGTGCAAATCCAGCTTGTTTTAACTGAGATCCAGGGGGCGTTGCTACTAGGAAAGTGGTCTCTTCCTCAGCCTGGAATTACTCAGGGATTTATGACTGGAAGCAAACATGCCCTCCTGGTTCTTCCCTTTGCTCCTGGCAGTGTGGATTCCCTTTGAATATTTCTCTGTAAGCCCTACATGACACTGGCTTTTGTCCAAAATCATCTTTATTATAAAAATTCGCCCATCTTCACCCAGTTGCCCTCAGGGGTGTCATTTCTGGTAGGTTAGTCTCTGCACTCTGGTGCAGCAAGGATTGCTGGCTGCTAGTCCCACTCCCCTTTGCCTTTTTATCTGTGTCCTCTCCCCTTCCACTGCTGGAATAGTGGTTTCTGGGCAACCACAGGAGGTAGATAAAGAAGAAAAGATAAAGAGATGTGAAACGAAGAAGAAAAATATTTTCTCTAAAATGCCTGAGAATAATAATCTATGGTTATATGTGTAAATAACGTGTATGTTGACTTAGCTCTCCACCTTATGCAGGATCTGTTAGCATCACATTCTCTGACATTAACTCCATTATTTAAAAAAAAAAAACACTGACTCTGTCCTGACAACCAATATAAGTTTAAATTTCAACCCAGCTCTCCTGGTCCAACTCTCTGGTTTGAACTTGACTTGTTAGATAGAAATGCTCACTGGACACCAAGAACAAACCTCCCATCCACCTCCGCAGTGGCCTGTGGAGGTCTTCCTTTGCAACAGCAACAACTAGAATAGGCTCCACATTTTCCAATTTATCACATCAGTCTCCTTTCAAACCACAATCAGCAACCAGTCATTCCCACCTCTCACCTGGCAGAGGATCAATGCATGTGTTCGAGAAACACAAGTTATATTCCCAGCACTTGACCCCTCACAGAAATAATCGAGGTGAGACTGGCAATGCAGGCCATAACCGACAGTTAACTGTCAAAATGAGCAACTCAAACAACAAATGCTTTTGAGAAAATAATGCAAACCTCTGTAAAAGCTTTTAAATGCCAGTGAAATGAAAGGTCAACTGACACTTTCTGGCTACATGCTTTCCGGTCTTCTCTCAAATGTTTCTAGCTGAACATCTCCCAAAGGTATTCACAGTATGTAGAGGGTATTAGGCTAGCACCAAACAAAATAGATATATACGCATACGTGCATTTCAGTTCTAGATCTAAGCCTTTTCAGGCATATGATGATTCCTTTAACAAACCTCCAAAACCAGAATGCGCCCCTGCGAAATTTTGTGGATGCAAAATATATTTGCAAAGTTTAGGTAATAAAAGCCTCTCTCCTAAATGAATGCAAAATAAGATAAAGTATACATCTCACAGGAGAAAGCCTCTCCGCTCAACTGGAACCCAACCTTCTGCCAAGGGTCAAGGGACCAAAATCTCCACTAAGGTCACCAGGGCTACCATTTGTAGCTAGGTCAGAGGAAGGAAAGCTTTCTAAGTGTTATGATCAACCTGAATAAGATGACCTGTCCTATTTCTCCTTTTACAGTACGTTGTGGTTAATTCTTAAACACTATGAATTTCATGGCTCTGTGTGTCCTTGTGATTACCAGGATCATGAACTTTTAAAGCACTCAAGTGAAAACACCCTTTAAACAAGGTATGTCTAGGAAGTCCCCGTCCAACACTCCCTGGTGTTCCCCGGTCACTGACACGGGGTAGAATCTGGCTTCCTGCACCTGAAGCGCCATCGTAAGGAGGACACAAGCCAGCTCCCGGTGGAAGAACTGGAACACGATGCAGGAGGGACCATTAACTCCCAAGGATACCCAGTCACTTCTAACTCTGGCACACACCAGCACCATCCTGCCTCGGGAGGTTCGCCAGACGGAAAGTCAGGGCAGAAAAGCAACATCTGAATTAACCATGGATTTACCTTGAACTGAAAACTGTAGGACAAGGGGTCACTGTGACTCTTGGGGATAACTTCTAACATTTCATACTGAAGAACGGTTTATGTGACACAATGCCACTCTAACCCCCCTTAAAACGATGAATCAAGACCATAGCACTAAAGGGGATGAATGGCAGTCAGCTGCGTGTTTGGGCCTGTGAAAAGGATCAAGCTAGCAACCAGGGCAAGTGATGCTTTCGTTTTCCCACACAACGCCAGAAAAAATGGGAGACACATCAGGAACCTGAGCTGAAAGGACATGTCAAGTCACCAGTTCCCCTTAATGGAACCCTCGCTGAATCCTTCAGCTCCGGGCCCATTTCTTTCTGATTCCTGTTAACCTTCCCGCTCATTCTTATCTTCTGCAGCCCCTGCCCAGTCTCCCATCCCTTCCTGCCTGCTACTCAAAAATTCCCAACCACTCCTCCCACATTTTCCTCTATTCCCCCTCCCCTTCCTGCACTTCCCTCCATCCTGCATCTTCTCCACTCCATTCCGAACTTAACCCTCATCTGCAATCGTTCCGGCTTCCAAGCCGTCCATCGGTCTCCCTCGAGCTGCCCCCGCAGTCCGGGCCCGCGATCTCTGTGCCGCTGGCTCCCACGCCTCTCCCTACTCTTCCCCTTCCCAACGGCGCCTTAGCTCCCCGCCCCCGACCGCTCTCGTCCGAGCCGCCAGCATTTCTGACCCCTCCATCCGCGCGGCTCTGGGGTAACCACTCCTCCACCGCCGTCTGAGGTCCGATCCCCAGAAAGGACAAGGCGGCACCCTCCGCCCCACACCCCCAGGCCCATTACCGGCCCCGCCGCAGTTGCCTCCTCCCGTGACGGTCTCTGCCACCCCCGCTGCTGCCGCCGCCCTAGCCCGCTGGTAAGGAAAGAGGATAGCGCGAGTCCCGAGACTGCAGCGACGGTCGGGGAGTTCCCAGGGCCGCAGGACAGGGAGGAGGGCGGGTGGGCAGGTCGGCCGGCAGGCGGCGGAGGGCGGAGGGCGGACGGCTCCGGCAACTCGGGTGCCCTCGGCAGCAGCCTCCCAGAACCGCCCCGGCTCCGGCTAACAATAGGCTGTGGCCGCAGAGCCCTGGCTCTTATAGGCGCCGGCACGTCTTGACCAAGGCCCGGGGCAGGCTGGGAAATGGAGTCTACGTCCAGGCCCCACGCTCCGCGGCATGCTGGGAGTTGGAGGCAGCAACGAGCGCAAAGCTGAAACTCCCCGAGCTAACAGGCTCAGGAGGCGGTGTCTGTGCAGCAGCGGACCCTGGGAAAGCGAGTTAGGCGCGGCTGCAGCCTTTTAAAGAGGGGAGACACTCAGCTACAGAGCTTCAATGACTAAACGAATTCTCCTCCAAAACTACCCTTTTCCTTTTGACAGGATCACACTCCCATGCCTACAAAAGAACATAATCCTCCTTTGCTCGCTCATGGGATATCTTAGTCTCAAACGGCATGACGTGCTGCAACCTGACCAAGGTATGGAGAAGAAAACACAAGCAATATACTGAGTTATCTCAATATGTATTGACGGATTGTTTTCTTTCAAAATTATTTTTACATAATCATTGATCTTCACAACTTTGCAACTCACTTTTAAGATGGTATAAACGAAAACTTAGAAGTTATCTGTTATTTGTTAAGAACACCCTGACTGGTTTCCCATTCATTCAGAATAGTTCGTGTCTCTTCCTTGACAATAAAAGACCCTACAAGAGATAGGCACCACTTCCCCCTCCAGCTCCCCCAGTCCTATGTCCTCTTGCTTCCTTCTCCTTTCCCTTACCCTTACTCTGCTGGAACTCGGGCCTCCTTGCAGTTCCTTCAACAGGACAGTCCTGCTCTCATTTCAGGGCCTTTTGCCTGGAACACTATTTCACCAGCTAGCCACACCCGCCCTCATTTAATATATGCTCAAATGCCTCTTTATCGAAGACCTTCTCTAACCATATTTCTAAAAGTGCTTCTCCTGCCTGGTGGCTCAGTTTGTTAGAGCGTCGTCCTGTACCCTGAAAGGTTGCAGACTTGATTCTCTGTCAGGGCACATGCCTACCTTGTGACTGAGATCCCCTGTGGGGGCACTTAGGGGAGGCAACCTATGGATGACAGTAATGTTTCTCTCTCCCCCACTTTCCCTTCCCCCCTCTCTAAAAACCAATAAACATATCATTAGGTGAGGATTATAAATAAACAAACAAATAAAATGGTGCTTCCCCTTAGTCTCTATCCTCTTGGCTTGCATTTCTGAGCACTTACCACCTGACATGTATTTGTTTCCCACTCTCCCCTCACCTGACTACATTTCATGAGAGAAAGGAATTGTTCTGTTTACTGTATGGTCAGTACCCACTACAAAGCCTGGTATTTGACATTTAGGAGCTCAGGGGATATTTACTAGATATTGAATTGATGGATGGCAGGACTTAAACTCAGGTTAGGCTGGTTCCAAAACCTAACTTTCCACTGCAACCAAGAACCATGAAGCCAGATCTAGAGGTTGGGTGGCTTGGAAAAAATGCCACAAATTCCATTCCTCCCCCTTAGGTAACATTAGAGACTCTAATGTTAAGAGGCTAAGGAACAATACTGCAAAATGAAACAGCAGCGGATCACAGAAAAGCAGTCCTCAGGGTACCGTGTACTGGTCATCTCTCTACCGCGCAAATTTAGGTGTGATGCAACGTGTGGTCGGGCCCGGAGCCAGATGGCCGAAGACCAAACCCCAGCTCCCCCGCTCACTAGTGCTGTGACCCTTAACCAGGTATGTCACCTCCCTGTGCCACAGCTCTTGCATCTGGAAAATGAAGACGACAGTATGACTCTTACAGGGTTTTGTGAAGATTAAATAGTTAATAAAGCATCAAATGTTTATAACACAGTCAGTGCTATGTAAATGTTCATGATTCTGTTTTCCCTGGACACAGAAGACAAAAAGGAAGAGAAGGCCCCAGACCACTCTGTGATTCAGTGGGATGAGGAACAAAAAATAGTCTAAAAGTCATGTGGGTAGACTAAAAAAGGTTTCACAGGCCTACACATCCAGAGGTTGAGCAGTCATGGAGATTTATCAGGGTACCATCCGCCTCGGTGCCCAAACTTTGCTGATTAATGATACCAAACTAGATGACAGCCAAAGAAAAGTTATTCTTTAAGATAGCAGAATCCAATTTGGCAATAAGCTCTAGCTCAGTCAAAATACTACCTGGACTGCCCTGGCCTGTGTGGCTCAGTTGGTTAGAGTGCTGTCCTACAAAAGGAGAGGTTGCCAGGTCCATTCCCAGTCAGGGCGCATGCCTGAGTTGTAGCCTGTCACGGATGAGAGGCAACCAATCAGTGTTTCTTTCCCTCTCTTCCCTCTCTCTAAAAATAAAAATATAAAATCTTAAAAATCAATAAACTTATCCTCAGATGAGGATTTTTTTTTAAATATAAAATAAGGACTGTGTACCTCATCTTATGCAAATATATAAAAACACAGATTCACCTAATAGGCAAATGGGTTATTACTTATGTCCCAAAAGACCTCATGCAGTACAAAATAGTATAATAATGCAACAGATAATACACTGATATTTTTTAAACAGCAAGTTTCCTCATAACTGACATTAATCCAATTGAACATTTTAATTCAGGTATAACCTTTAAATCTCTGAACTGCAGAAGGCAAATGTTAGACTTAGTTGCAATTTCCAAGGTGACGTGCTGAATAGGCCTGTGTTCACAAGGAACAACACGGAAGAGATCTGGAAGTGAAGAGGAAAGCGGAGAAAAGAACAAGGAGGAAGTGGAAACAGATGGAAATTTAAAGCCAAAGGTGAAATACAAGGTCATTAAGTGATTTAAAAAACAAGAGAGAGAAGTAATATATTAACGATACAGAAGACAGAAAGTACCGATGGCACTGATCTCATTCCATAAAGGCCATCTTGTCCAGCTTGTTCTGTTTTGCAGCAGTAGTAAGTTCTTCCTCATTTAAGCCTTGGAGTTCATATAACAAAAATTTAATCATAAACTAAAAATAAGTATTCTGGTAGAAAAGCCTTAGCCCACACCAACGAAAACACAGCATTTGTAAAAGAACGATGTACGGTTACTCCACATGAAATGGTGTACAGTGGGGGGGGGGCAAAAGTGGGTGTACAGTTGTTCATGTGGAAAACAGTACAATCATTAATAACTGATAATACAAGAATAAACTGTTTCTAGTACTCGCAACTGTATACCTACTTTTGCCCCCCTCTGTATAAATTATGCAGCTAGCTGGGGCATTTGTGCCATTTCCATTGAGGTTGTGGAGTTCTCATGACAGACCAGAGGCAAACAGACCAAAGGTGTCCACCCTTCTGGCATCTCTGGGCCACACTGGAAGAGGAGTTGTCTCGGGTCCCATATTAAATACACTATGACACGTAATCACAAAAAAATCTCATGTTTTAAGTAAATTTACCATTTTGTATTGGGCCGCATCCATAGCCATCTGGGCCACGCGGGTTGGACATTCCTGCCAGAGGAACCATCCGCAGCCAGGGAAACTAAGTATTCAGAAAAATGATAAAACGGCTCTACTATAGCTCTCTAGTCCCAAGCTATATGGAATTGTTAAGTAGTGACCAGAGAAAAAACCTACAGGGAAGAAGGAAGAAGCTCAGGCTTGACTACACATATTTGCACCCCAAATTTGCATCACTTTCAAAACTGAACGCAGAAGCTCCATTTAATCCTTCACAGTAGTTTGCAAGACAGCCCACAGCTCTGCAGCAACCCTACACAAAGGCTTTCTCAGGATATTTGGGGATACCAAGGGTTTTCAGAACACTCCTTCATCAGGCATAAATTAGAAATGGCTAGTTCCACTATGCCACACTTTCTTCCCTTGCCACGCCTCTCCGTGCTCCCCCAGCTCAGTGGTGAGACCGTGATCTGGCCTCACAACACGCCATGTCTGACGGCCCCTGGCCCCCAGGAGTCAGAACGAACGCCACTCACGCGGACCTCACTTTCTCAGGGCTTCCAGACTCCGGTGGTCTTATATTCATTGTACTGTAATCTCTTTCCAGACAGCATGACCATTCCCACTGCTCCTCCCTTTAAATAACTTCTTAAAGAAATCTTTTATGTGGGCAAACAATGTTCTTGTGCCATAATACTGGAAAACAATCTTAGTATTATTCACTGGACACATTTCACGTAGTGACTTGCACTCAATCCTTAGAGCCCTGCAATGACTCCCCCTTTTTATTTCTCAGTAGCTCCTGTTTAACTGTCAAGTCTTCACACAGCAGATTCTTCTGGATGAGCCTATTACCTTCAAGGGAACAGAACAGAAAATGCTAAGTCAAACAGGGCACTACTCTACTCTTAGGAGGGCCTAAAACCTAAACATTCTCCTCATACACTATACCCTCCCTCTAACAGAAATATTAGACTATATGTATATTTTAAATATTTTATTTATTTATTTTTAGAGAGAGAGGAAGGGAAGAGGGAGAGAAACATCAGTGTGTGGTTGCTCTCATTCGCTCCCAATGGGGGACCTGGCCTGCAACCCAGGCATGTGCTCTGACTGGGAACTGAACCAGTGCCCCCTTGGTTTGCAGGCTGGCACTCAGTCCACTGAGTCACACCAGCCAGGGCTAAACTACCTATTTTAAATATCTATTATCACACTGTTTAAAAGGTAAAAGACAGTAAATGTTACTTCTAGGAATATCTTAGAAATATCTGCAAAAAATATTGTGAAGATGCATGTTCAAATGGACCTAACCTAAAAGGCATCCACAGGGTATGGCCATTTTTTTGAAAGAATGATGTGGTACTATGAAGTCTAATAGAAAAAAGATGTTCAAGCTATGTTACATAAATACAAAAAGCAAACTGCAGATCATTAGTAAAACATGAGCCCATCTGAGTACTTATGTGTGTGTTTGTGTGCGTGAGACAGACAGACAGACAGACAGACGTGGGGAGAGTAATGTTTTTCCATGTTGACCTCTGTAGAGTGAAACTAGGAGTTAAGTAGTAAGTTGTATCCTTTATTGTTTGCATGTATCAGTTTGTGCAAGACTTTTGTGATGAAAAAGCAAGTTTTAAATTTCATTAAATTGGAAGGATAGTGAACAGATACAATTTTTAAAGGAAGTTGAATAAGCACAATGTTTTAGCACTATACCAATTCTTACCAATTACATAGTATTGGCACTATAAGTATTTTTGAACCTAAAGAAAGCCTAAGAGATTCTTTGATTAATTTAAGGACCTGTGACTACAAACTTGTATAAATTTATTTCTATAAATTTGAAGACTACTCTAAAAAAAACCCCTAATGCCAAGTAAAAGTAGTAAGTGTGAATTTATAGTAAATATATTAATAGAATTCTATGTAGCATTTGCAGTCAAGAAGAGTCAAGATTCAGATTTAGAAGGGACCTTAAAAGTCATCAAGTCCAACCCTCCAAGCCTAACATTATTCAGACAGAATAGAAAAAAAACAAAACACAACAGGAGCCTTCTGAGAGAGCGACTTCCCTGAAGCTGAGAACCAGCCCTAGAAACATGGTGTAACTAGAAAGTCCCCTTACCGCGGAGACGAGACACATGGTAATCATTCACTAAAAAATTATTTTGGCCTACGATGTCAAGTTGCCCAGGTCAGTTCTAAACAAGTTAGTTGACTTAATTTTTCAAAGTTTTCAACTTGTTTCCAACCAAAAGAAATCAGACTGTGTTGCAGGTTGATTTTAATGAACAAAAACCTCTGTATAAAAACATTTAAACTTTATCAAATGCTTTAAAAACACACACACAGAGACCCAAATTCAATACATAATCTTTGAACGTTATCTTTTTCACTTCAACATAATATGTAAAGGGATTTCTGGATAAAATGTTACATGTGAAAAAGAAAGACCCAGATTCTTACACATGTAAACACTACACAATCATTCTGTAAGGAGTAACAAAAATATATGGTAAGAATGTGAATGGGATCAGAGTGAATTTTTTGTAAAGCTTAAATAAAAGAACACTAAACAAATAAAAGAACTTCCTACACCAAGAGAAAATGCAGAGAGGGGAAAGAGAAAGGAGGGGTTAGTCTATCTCATTAATAAATAGTTCGAGAGGGTCATCCAAGAACAGTGAGTCTGGGGAGCTACAGAAAATCCCTAGTTGTCACCACCTCAAATGCTATGACCTGATAACTAATGGTGCTTACAAAGCACCTCCGTTTTTACTTTCTGTCCGTTTTGATCTGTGCATCATTATCTAGGTAAGGTTTGTCCCTTTCAGTGGTTAGATACTCAGTTCTCACCCTGTGTTCTGTCCTATTCACCAGAAGAGCCACAGTAAGAACTGATGCCAAGCGCAAGGACTGCAAAGGTGGCAGCACTGGGTGGCGACCAAAGACCCGGATTGCCTGCGTTTGGTGCTCCGAGTCACCACCTGCTCGCTGCCCGCTGCTCAGCAAGCTGTTTAGCCACTACAAGTCTCCATTTCCTCATCTTCAATGACGAGTCATTGTCACCTACTTCACACAGGATTATTAAGAGGATTTAAACAAGATAATCTGTTAAAAGAATTTATCACACTGTCTGGCACAAATAAATGCTCCATAAATGTTAGCTAGAATTACTCTTAGTCACAGTATTACAGGGGAACCAAAGGAAAAACTCTAGTCTATGTCAGTATTTCTCTTTGATGAGGTTTTCAGGGCCTGACTATGGGAAAAAGCCAGTACATGTTTGATGCAAAAGAAATTGAGGATCTAGTCTTATGAATATAGATGTTCACTTTTTTATATTAGAAAAAAATCACACAGCTCCATATCACAAAATTTAACATCTTTCCATCAAACATCACACAATTCTCATCTTTGTTACGCTCTACATACACCCCAAATGCTGTGGAGCTTCCACTGATATTCACCAACAGGGTCCAGAAACTGCAACTCAGAAGCAGCTGCAGAAAGGCATGTCGGGCAGTAGTCTGTGTGCCACAGAGCCCGGACCCGCACAGACGGCTGGGCTCTGCCTCCGTGGCCTGCGCTCCCCGCAACACAGTCAGAGGGGCCAGAGCCCCGCAGACCTTCAACTCTCCATCTGCAGTCCCTTCCACGGGGGTTTCCCAGAGGTGAAGGAAGCAGCGGCCACTGAGGACGGAATGCCCCATACCTACTTCAGTATAACATGATAGCTATCATTGGTTTCTGCTGTAAAACAGAAAAGAAAGAGGATAATCTTTAGTCACCTTTAAAACATACTAGGAGAAAAAAAGTACAGTAAGGTTCTTTTGAGAAAGGGAAAAAACAGCAGGGCAAAGAGCAGCATACTTATTGATGATCACAGAATACTTATAATAAATATGCATTATAAAAACAACATGCCTCAATTTCCTCATTTGTCTATGGAACGTGAAAGACAGTGGCAGAGTCACTTTGTCTATCCTGATAATGACGAGAAGCCAATTTATACAAAGGAATAAACTCTAATAATGTCACTTTCTCTACTTCAAATATGGTGGTTCATACCTTCCCCCTCTATGAAAAAAACTCTAAACTCCTTAGAAAATAATGTTTGCCTTACTATTTTATTACCTTTCATTGTGTCCAGAATAAAACAGGCTTCTTCCTGAAAGTTCTGTATCATCTGAAAAAAAAAAGGCAAAAAAATTTGATTATTAAAAGGCTTGGTTTGTTGTATTTACTATGCTTATGTGGCTTTTTCTCACATAGATTTAAGTGAAAAATAATCTTTGCTTTTGAAGTTTTAAATGCTAAGTAGTCTAGCCCTGGCTGGTGTGGCTCAGTGGATTGAGCGAGCGCTAGCCTGTGAACCAAAAGGTTGCTGTTTGGATTACCAGTCAGGGCACATGCCTGGGTTGCAGGCCGGGTAGCCGGGAGGGGGCGTGTGATAGGCAACCACACATTGATGTTTCTCTTCCTCTCTCTCCCCACTCCCCTATCTAAAAATAAGTAAATAATCTTTAAAAAAACAATAAATAAAAACTAAGTAGTCTAGCCCTGATTGGTGTGGCTCAGTTGGTTGAGCATTGTTCTGCAAAGCAAAAGGTAACTGGTTCGATTCCCAATCAGGGCACATGCCCAGGTTACACGTTCAGCCCCCAGTTAGGGCGTGTACGGGAGGCAACCAATAAATGTTTCTCTCCCTCTCTCCCTCCCTTCCACCCTCTCTCTAAAAATAAATAAATAAAATCTTTTTTTTAAACTAAGTATTCTAAAACAGTTGTCTTAAAATTGGAGTATACATTTTCCTGGGTTAACCCCAAGACACTGGCCCCCAGGAGAACACAGACACTGAGAGGCGCATGTGAGAGAACTGACTTCCAGTTCTCCAACTTCCGTATCTAATTTCCCCTAAAACTGCCTGAGATTCTTCTGTTTTCCTTTCCCACTTTTCCTTCTTAAACTCCCTGTTCCCAGCTATAAAATAAAGGCATGAATTTTACCCTCCTGGAATCCTAAAATGCATTGCCCTGGGGTATAAAAGTCTCCGGTGAGTGAGAGAAACATCGATCATTGGCTGCCTCCCATATGCTCTCAGAATGCCCAAGTTTAACTGCAAATGTAAACTTTAATGACTAGGTAGCAAATTCTTTGTGGGGGTCACATGGTTACCAATTTCTTCCTTTTACCAGAATTGGAGTGACTTAATCACAAACTGTCAAATGATAGATGATTCAAAATAATTTGTGACAACACCATTATGTAATTTTTGGCACATAACTCAGAAGTTCAAAAAAAAAAAAAGGATCCAGCAATGATGTCATAGCAAAACTCAATCCATTGCTGTCAGTCAATAAATGTGAATCAGGTTCCACAGCACTTGTATTTGAGGAAAATAACCAGATGGAATTGATGCTGAACTCTTATTTCAATCAATAGGCAGTAATCACTTATAGATGAATTAATTGTGTGCAGGACAGGGGGCAGGGAATCAAACAATCCCATCTATCTCATTAATAGATGCACTTCTAATAATTTTTTTCTTAATGTTTAATTATTACTCATCAAAACATATACATTGACATTTTAATCAACTGCATAATTATGGTGCTAATTCTAGTCAGAAGAAATAATTTTACTGAAACAAGTATTTTTGGTGAAACAAACTTCTGTCTCTGTGAAATATAGTAGAATAATTAATAAAAAAGTTCACAGATAAAAATGCTTTGAGAAGTGCATGGAAATATTAATTCACGGAAACAAAGGCAGTCTATAACATTTCTGGCCCTGACCGGTGTGGCTCAGTCGGTCAGGCGTCGCACCACGGAAGGAAGGGTTGCCAGGCTCAATTTCTGGTCAGGGCTGGTGGCCGGGCTGTGGGTTCTGTTCACAGTTGGGGCATGTTCGGGAGGCAACCAGTCGAAGTTTCTCTCACTCATGGATGCTCCTCTCCCTCCCTTCCACCCCATCTCTAAAAATGAATAAATTTTAAAAAATTCTGTTAAATCACTCTTGTATTTAGGTTTCATGGAATACAGTTAGAATAGGGAAGCAATCATTTCATTTTTCTTTTTAATCCTTACCCGAGGACTTTTTTTCCCATTGCTTTTAGGGAAAAAGGTAGGGGGTAGAGAGAGAGAGAAAGAAAGAAAAAAAAAAACATCGATCAGCTGCTTCCCATGTACTCCTGGACCGTGGATCGAACCTGCAGCCTAGGTATGTGCCCTGACTGGGAATCGAACCTGCAACTCCTCAGTCACAGAACCATGCTCCAACCAACTGAACCATACTGGCCAGTGCAACCATTTCATTTTTAAATGTCATATAATATGCCAGAAGTAACATCTTTTGCCACTTTATTTGAACTTAAGAGAAAAAAATTTAAGTCCCTAAAAATGTCAAGGGGATAGACATTTTTGAAAAATTATTTTAGTTGGTAAGCAAGTAGAAATGTCTAAGAACCTCTGGCCTAGAAAACAAAGCACTCTGCCTCAATAGAACTGCTCTTGCCCCTGTCACATGCCGTGACAAATCAACTGTCACCTGACGATTCAGCTGCACTGAAAATCTACCTCATCGCTGATGAGCACATGGATTCCTGTTGGCCCCTGCTTGTAGATCTGGCTGATCTGGCAAGGGGAAATGCTGAAGAGCTGAGCAATTTTTTCCGTCAGTTCAACAGCTGTCAGTTCTTCTAGGTAGATGGCATGGTACACTGAAAGAGGGAGAGAACAGCGGCAGTCAGAACAGTCCATATCTGCTCTTAGAGGGAGTGTGATCAACAGAAACGCCCACTTTTCTGAAGGACTCAGTCAATCCTGAGTTAAAATCCTGACGCACTCACTTGCTAGTGTGTGACCTGGGGTAAGTTACTTAACATCCCTAAGCCTCATTTTCCTCACCTAAATGCTGGAGATACAGTAAAATCTACTACAAAGAGGAGACACTAATCATAAAAATTAAAACATGTAAAAAAGTGCTAAAAACAGTGCTTGGCATATATGAGGAACTCGATAAATGTTAGCTATTACCACTACTTCTAGCAAATTCTAAATCTGCTGTTGGGAAATTCCTATCGTACATGCTTGTTAGTCACCTCTTCCCCTTTCTTCACATCTGTCCTGGCCTGTCCAGCATGACCTACCGAAGAAAGTACCGTTTGAATCTCCATCCTCATGTTTCTGCTGCTGCTGCTGCTGCTGCTGCTGCTCCCTCAACTGCAAGGATTCCTGACAAACATAAATGGTTAGCCTTGGACGCACCATCCTAAGGAGAAAAAAAAACACTGTTAGTTTCACATTTTTTACGGTAAGCACATTTTAAGGGAGAACTTGTGTACTTACGTTAACCCTACCACGCAAGGGCTGAAAACTGGCAGCCCGTGAGCCAATGCGGCCCACTTGCTGTGTTTTATTAGCTGCCCACTGGGCGCGTGCATGTGTGTGTGCTTAAATGAATTCCTTCCAACAGGAGACATCATATGAGCCTCTGAATTTTTGGCTTTTCTTCAACAATCACATCTGGCAATCCAAAGCCCTCATTCTAGAAGAAAACAATCAGCTGTTGCCCTTACTTGGGGTATGCGTACTTCAGTACACCCTAGACCTGACTGTCGCTCATTCACATGTATCCTCTATAGCTGTCTGAGTTTGCAACCTTTGATGTAAAAGGTTAGAAATACAGATGTTCCTCAACTTACAGTGGGGCTACGTCCCAATAAACCCACTGTAAGTTGAAAATACTGTAAATCACAAATGCTTTAATACACCTAACCTACCAAACATCATAGCTTAGCCCAGCCGACCTCACACATGATCAGACTCACTCACATGAACATACAGGTGGGCAAAGTCAGTCTACTGCCACTGCTCCGCATTACAGAGTACTGTACCACTTATCACTAGAGCCCAGGAAAAGACCAAAATTCAAAAACCAAAGTAGTTTCTGACTGCATATCATTTCTGCACCATCGTAAGACTGAACAATCATAAGTTGAGAGACATCATAAATCAGGGACTCATCTGTATTCAAAATGTACAAGCATTGTTTTATGTCTCATTCAAGATATATCATGTACTTATTTATTTTTAAATGTTTTATTTATTTTTTTTCAGAGAGGGGAAGGGAGGGAGGAAGAGAGGGAGAGAAACATCAATGTGTGGTTGCCTCTCGGGCGCCCCCAACTGGGGACCTGGCCAGCAACCCAGGCATATGCCCTGACTGGGAATTGAATCCGCAATGCTTTGGTTCACAGGCCAGCACTCAATCTGCTGAACCACACCAGCCAGGGCCATTAAAAAAACGAAACATGTTTTATGTATTTGAGAGTGGTGGGGCGGGGGTGGGGGGAGAGAGAGAAAAAGAGAGGGGGAGAGAGAGAAAAAGAGAGAGGGAGAGAGAGAGGAACATTGATGTAAAAGAGAAACACTGATTAGTTGCCTCCCATATGTGCCCCCACCAGGGACTGAACCCACAACCTAGGTATGTCACCAGACTGGGAATCAAACCTTCAAACTTTTGGTATATGGGATGATGCTCCAACCAACTGAGCTACACTGGCTAGGGCTCAAGGTACACCTTTTATTTAAAAGTACCAATATAATAAACTGGAGAGTCTTATTTCAGATATTACTTTCTCCTAAATAGCTTAAGCCTTCTTTCTGTTCTTACTCCTTTGATAAACATATTCAATTACCTCTTGACCTGATTATCTTATTAATCCCTATTACTTTAAGTATATTTTTTTGATTATGCTATTACAGTTGTCCCATTTTTTCTCCCTTTTACTCCCTTCACCCTGCACTCTGCTTCCCACCAGCATTCCCCCACTTAGTTCATGTTCATGTGTCATACATATAAGTTCTTTGGCTTCTCCATTTCCCATACTATTTTTAACCTCCCTCTGTCTATTTTATACCTACCACTTACGCTTCTTATTCTCTGTACCTTTTCCCCCAATCTCCTCCCTCCACCTCCCTGCTGATAATGTTCCATGTGATCTCCATTTCTGCGATTCTCTTCCTGTTCTAGTTGTTTGCTTAGTTTGTTTTGTTTTTGTTTTAGGTTCAGTTGTTGACAGTTGTGAGTGTGTTGTCATTTTACTGTTCATAGTTTTAATCTTCTTTTTCTTAGATAAGTACCTTTAGCATTTCATGTAATAGGGGCTTGGTGATGATGAACTCCTTTAACTTGACCTTATCTGGGAAGCACTTTATCTGCCCTTCCATTCTAAATGATAGCTTTGCAGAATAAGGTAATCTTGGATGTAGGTCCTTGCCTTTCATTACTTGGAATACTTGTTTCCAGCCCCTTCTTGCCTGCAAGGTCTCTTTTGAGAAATCAGCTGACATCACCTTATGGGAACTCCTTTGTAGGTAACTGTCTCCTTTTCTCTTGCTGCTTTTAAGATTCTCTTCTTATCTTTAATCTTGAGTAATGTAATGTGTCTTGGCATGTGCTTCCTTGGGTCCAAGTTCCTTGGGACTCTCTGAGCTTCCTAGACTTACTGGAAGTCTATTTCCTTTGCCAGATTGGGAAGTTCTCCTCCATTATGTTTTCAAATAAGTTTTCATTTTTTTGCTCTTCCTCTTCTCCTTCTGGCACCCTATGATTTGGATGTTGGAACATTTAATAAAGTTGTCCCAGAGGTTCCTAAGCACCTCTTCATTTTTCTGAATTCTTGTTCTTCATTCTGTTCTGATTGATGTTTATTTCTTCCTTCTGGTCCAAATCATTGATTTGAGTCCCAGTTTCCTTCCTGTCATGGTTGGTTCCCTGTATATTTTTCTTTATTTCACTTTGTATAGCCTTCACTCTTTCTTCTCTTTTGTGACCATACTCAACCATTTCTGTGAGCATCCTGATTACCAGTATTTTGAACTCTGCATCTGATAGGTTGGCTATCTCCTCGTCGCTTAGTTCTTTTTCTGGAGTTTTGATCTGTTCTTTCACTTGGGCCATATTTTTTTGTCTTGGCATAGCTGTTACGTTGTAAAGAGTGGAGCCTTAGGTATTCGCCAGGGTGGGGCAACCCACTTCACTGCCTTGTGGCACTGTATGTGGGGGAGGGGTCCGAGAGGGAACAATGCCACTTGCTCAGCACTTGCAGGCTTTCAGTCACTTCCCCCACGACCCACAAGCAAACTGGGCCCTTCTGGTGCTGGTTCCCGGGTGAGTGGGTTTGTGTACATTCTAGGACCCCATGGGTCTCCCCAATGAACTCCCTTATGAAGTTGGGAGTTTCTCCTACCACTGCAACCCCCACAGATTTTTACAGCCAGAGGTTTTGAGGCTTTCTTCTTTGCTCATGCTGGAACCCTGGGTTGTGCAGTCTGTCTTGCTCTCCCATTTTCCTCCACACATAAATGTGGGACCGCCAGCTACCACCTCACCCACTCAGTATTCCAGCAGCTGCCTTGTCACATGTCTTCTCTGTCCTGGCTACCTGTCTCTACCCCTCCTACCAGTCTGGATGTATGTTTCTTCTTTAAATCCTTGGTTGTTGGACTTCCATATAGTTTGATTTTCTGACAGTTCTGGTTATTTTTTGTTGTTAAATTTGTTGTTGTCCTTCTTTTGGTTGTGTGAGGAGGCAATGTGTATCTACCCACACCTCCATCTTGGCCAGAAGTCCTCATGACTCCCTATTTCTAAATGCTCTTTAGATAATACATTTTAAAATGAAAGACCCAGCCCTGGCTGTAGCTCAGTGGATTGAGCACCGGCTTGTGAACCAAAAGGCTGCAGGTTCAATTCCCTGTTAGAGCACATGTCTGGGTTGCAGGCCAGGTCCCCAGTTGGGGCATGTGAGAGGCAACGGATTGATGTATCTCTCACACATCAATGTTTCTCTCCCTCTCTTTCTCCCACCCTTCCCCTCTCTCTAAAAATAAATAAAATCTTTAAAAAAATGAAAGATCCATTCTTTTTCCTTAAATCATTAAACCTTGAATTTTACCTCTTAAAATTTTCCAAGTTTATGGCCCACCTAATAACTCCTGTGATGTTCACAAACACAAAGAGTTCACAATCTGTTTCATTATATAGTCATTGATTTGGTTCTATGGCATCAACTTATATGTTTTTTCCATCAATACTACTAGTACCTACTAGAAATTAGAAATCACAAATTGGGACTACAAATTACTCTTTGTATTATAAATAATATTTGTAAGCAGACACTTAAGCAATTCCTTATAAATAATATTTGTAAGCAGACACTTAAGCAATTCCAACCTTAAGACTGATCTCTTCTCTAGCTAAAACTGACTCAGGGCCTTTATATCTGTTGTTCCTTCTGCCTAGAAGGCTCTTCCCTAGTATGACCTCATAGATGCCAGTCTTTTCATAACTCAGTTTAAATAACCACACCCCAAAGTCTGGGTACTCCATAGGTTAGAACCTTCTTTGTGTTTTGTTTTGTTTCCCTTCAAAGCACTATCACTACCCCAAATACTTACTGCTTATATCTTTATCTCTCTTCCCATTAGAAAGTGGTCTCCATGATAATGGGTACCCTGTCTGTTTTGCTCACCAATGTATCCTTTAGCCTAAATGGCTCATAATAGTAACAGTGAATATTTATTGAATGAAAAAACTACCTGAAAATAAAAAATGGGATATCATGAGGAATTCCTTGAATCAAGTATGAGAAAGGATATTTTTCATTTTTATTTATTTGGTACATAGCTAGGATTCAAAAACAATGTTTTGACAAGATGTATTTAACTGTGCAATGAGTATTGTGAAGAGTCCCTGAATCCAAATCCATTTGAAATCCAACCTCACTGATATTTTAACACTAATCACATACCGGCCTTTTAATGCATTAAAAAGTCTGATTCCATCTGCAGGGCCACATATTTGGATCACATCATCTCTAGTTAGTTTCAATAAATCTGCCCCTGAAATAAATATAAGAAAATGGGTGATAGAGGCATTGTCTCTGTTTGTTAATGACTGTTAAAATGGGCTCTGTTACAAGGACACTTCACTACTGCTACATTACAATCCTTCTGCATGGTGCATAAGGTCCTCCACGACCTGGCCCCTGCTTCCTCTCCCACCTCAATTCCCATCCAATCACTTCTCCGCTTAACCCTGTGCTTTCGTGAGACTGATGACATCTAATGAGAAGCTGTTCCTCCTCCTGAAACATCCTTCCACTGCCTGATCAACAAACTCCTCGTCTCCCACGCATCATACATGCTCCTTAACCCCGGGCCCTCCCAAATGCCTGTTTGCTTCTACTACATCACAACTACTTGTTCACCCTTCTTTGGGGCGGGGGTGGGAATATTTTGATGTGATTTTTGGTAATAGATGATAAATGACCAGGAAGTATGCTTTACCCATTTGAGCATTCCTACCATGACTGGTTACCTGAAGGTGTTAAATAAAAGTGGAATGTGTAAATAAAATACAATATTGTGACACAGGAGAAAATTTCAGACTACCTGCAAATGCTCCTTCATAAAATATTATATAGTACATTTTTAAAGTGTTGTAAAAAATGAATATTTTAAAATTAAAGTAAGTTTAAGCTAAGGTCTTTCTTTTTAAGTATTTCACAGCACACACATACAACACCCTCACAGGGATACCAGGAGGCCCTAGAATGTAGAAGAATATCCCAAGTGGGGGAAAACAAAAGGTTAAGCAAATTTAACCTGAGAAGTTTGTAAAAAGCCTCGTGAATGTAGAAAACCGGTTTCGATGCAACCACTGCTGAGCTTCCTGAGGTGTGGTTGTTGGCAAGAGGTTCTGAAAGAGAGAAAGCAATTTTTTTGGTAACTAAATAGATTGAACTTAAAAAAAGGTAAACGTTACATTGTTAGATAAGAAGTAGCCAAACACACCCACACTCAGACAGGCCTGGTTTGCTGGTAAATTGTTTATATATTCTTTTTCCTTCTCTAACCATGCAAGATACCCTTGGATTTTTCCATCCTTATCTTCCCCCACTAGATTAGAAGTTCCTTAAATACAAGAGTCCTATGTTTCTTGTTTTATGTATCTGGTCCATAGCATAGTATCTGGTTCACGGTCAAAATTCAATAAATATTTAATGAACAAATGAACACACCTTAGAAGTTGGGCACTTGTACTGAACTGCACAGTCATCAAAGTATTATTAGATATTGCAAATAGCTGACATTTAACTTGAAACTTACATCTGTGACTGGAGGGGGCGGCTCTGGCTGGTGGTTTGGTGAACCGTTTCTAAAGAAACATTTACAACAAAAGGATGAGTCCATGACGCGTACTAGGGTTCATGATCTCATTCTTGACTCTCTAAGTCCTAAGCTAGACATTTAAAGGAATCTGTGCTCTCTCATAAAACATTCTTACTCTTGGACCCAATATTTCTATTATGTATTCATTTATTGTAAAGACTTTTTAGAGGGTGAAGGAGGAGGAACTATGTCATTTGCAACATTTTTTATTGAAGACATTGAAAAAAATCAAGATTCCAGTAAATTGGGACTGATTAGACAAATTATGACATAAAGACTATTTAACATAAATTTATAAGAATGTAAACTAAACATCAGAATATAAAAGTAATCTTGCCCTGGCTGGTGTGGCTCAGTGGATTGAGTGCCAGCCTGTGAACCACAGGGTGGCTGGTTCGGTTCCCAGTCAGGGCACATGCCTGGGTTGCAGGCCAGTTCCCCAGTTGGGGTAGTGTGAGAGGCAACCACACATTGATATTTCTCTCCCTCCCTTCCTCTTTCTCTAAAAATAAATAAATAAATAAATAATCTTAAAAAAAAAAAAAAAGAAAGTAATCAATATATTACCACTGCATTAAATATATAAATGTACAAACTTACAGAGAAAAAATATTAGAATAAAATTTACGAAATGCAATGTGATCACAATTTTTATAATAAGAAATAATTATTTTAAAGCAGCTTCAAAAATTAGTTTTAACTATTTTGTAATCCAAGGGCTATTTACATAGTTGGTTTTTCCCTGTCTTCCCTTTTGCTTTACAGATTGTCCCTCTTCCCTAATATTTACTTCTTTCATGAGAGGAACATGAGTCTAACAATAAATACATAACAAAATGGTAAAAAACCTCTTAAACCCTATATATTTTTTTCCAATATGTGGTTGCCTCTTGCGCGCCCCATACTGGGGACCTGGCCTGCAACCCAAGCACGTGCCCTGACTGGGAATCGAACTGGCAACTCTTTGGTTCACAGCCCACGCTCAATCCACTGAGCTATACCAGCTAGGCCTATATAATATTTTAAATTGCTTATAAGTACACTGGGTAATCTACATTGGTAGTAAGACATTTTTCTTTCAAAAAAGACCTTTTCCTTTTTTGCCTTAATTGCAAAATTCAAATTGAGTATTCCAGTTTCGTGATAAACTTATCTCAAGACCCTAGTTATCTATCCTTTCTACAACTTGTACCTATCTTTATTCTTAATGGTTACATTTTGAATATTTAAGCCACCCTAACTAAACACTTTCAGAAGTAGTTTGAACACAGAACCTAAATAAATAAGAAAACAAACATTACAACAAAACAGTATAGTCACACAATTCACAGCCTATTTGAAATTTCAGCTCTGGGTGGTATGGACTAGTGGACTCAAAGCCGGCCTGTGAACCAAGGGGTCGCCCGCTGCATTCCCAATCAGGGAATCCAACATGCACATGCCTGCCAGGTCCCCAGTGGTGGCACATGAGAGGCAACCACACATTAATGTTTCTCTCCCTCTCTTCTCCCTCTCTTCCCCTCTAAAAATCAATTGATCAATCAATCAATCAATCTTGAAATTTCAATATGGCCTATGCTAAGAGATAAGACACTCTTTAGCAATCATGTTCAACCTTCTTCCCCTGATTACCAAAGATTCACGACAACTAGGTGTGAGGATCATTCCCAGTACGCAGCACACAGGTATCAGTATTTGCACATGTGTGTTTCAGTTCCCAATGACCACTCTGTGGTGAGAGTGTGATCAGGAAGGGAAGAACCACAAGTACGCAGTAACAGGGAGAAGTGAGAAGCCCAGAAAATCAGTCCCTGAATCACTAAAAACTGACAATAAATACGATTCTCTAATGGGAGGGGGAAAAAAGACAGAACGGTACGTAAAACTCTTTCAGTCTCTTGCTAGCAGATGATCAAAACTGCCTGACACAGTCTGAGCTTTCTACAGCAAGAAAGTCTAACTATTCTGGTGCTGTCTCCTCTATGAGGGAAGTCACACTGTGAGACAAACTATACAGACTTAGGCAGCAAAAAAACCCCACAAAAAACAAATTAAACAAAACCCTTCTTTCAATTTCTTTTGAAGCTAAGGTAAACCTCAGTTACTACATAAATCTATCAAAGACTGACCAAAAAGAAGTACTTATTGGTTAGGAAAGATCTTGTTTCTAGGATGATGATTTAAAAATACAAATTTATGACAAACACAAGCCAATTTCATTTCCCAGACTTACCCTTCCCCAAGAGAGAAACTGCTATGGGAACTGTTGAAGCCAGGTGATGGGGAATTATTGACATAGGTGATTTCGGGCCACGGAGAACACTAAAACAAAGGACAACTTAGATACTAAAAAGTGTGACTGACTAGTATTCCACCAAAACACTGTCACTTGAACAGCTCATCTTGATCAGTAGATTTTAATTCCTCAGATCCCCCCATAACTAAGAGGATAAGTAAGTTTTGACCAGGCGGGAAGCAATTTTTAAAAAATTGAGATATAAATGACATAAGACATATTAGTTTTAGGTAAATCAGAACAGAATGTCTTGATATATGCATATACTGTAAAATAATTAGATATTTCTTAAGAGCAAAAAATATTGATTGAAACTGTCACCAAAGAAATCCTTTTTACCTCTGTGAGTATAGTTGTCTCATAGGAAGGTTGGTATTTCTCCTTTTCATGAGGTGTCCGTTTCTCCATTTTCTCCCTATCTGTTTTTTGCTTTCTGTCTGCACCTTTGGGCTGAAATGAAAAATCCTTTGTTTTAAACTCCCCCTCAAACCCAAAATATCTCTTCTAAAAACCTAAACAGTCACAGTGAAACAAAGGTATATTGCAATGATATAGAGACAAAACGCATCACTGCATGTAAGTCCGACACTAGGGAATCTAAAGGACGGAGCTAGAAGAGAGTAAGAGGTCTGCGGCTCTGGACGTGGGGAGGCCTCTAACGCACGTGGAGGAAGCAGCCTCCAGACAGTCATGCAGTGTGATCCCCTTATGTCCCAGAGAAAAGAAAGTGTTTGCACACCTACGCACACGCGCATGAGAAAGCACAGAGGGGACGGGACGAGAAGGACACGTGTGCCCGAAGCTGCAACAGTGGGGAGCCGCCTCTGGGGAGAGGCTGGGGGTCAGGGCAAGAGCGGTAAGAGGGGAACGTCCGTTTCGTGCTCTGAATTCTCTTGTATTCGTGAATCTTTTGTGATGAGAACAAATTTAACCATGTGACAGAAGTAAAAAGACCAAAATGAGTAAAGATAAAGTACAAATGTAACCCAAACTGTCAAGTTTTCATAACTTTGTGAGCTTTTAGAAGAGCCTGTAACTTCAACAGGTTTTAAGGGCATTCCAAGAAAGTCCTTGGGTTTTCTTAGTTTTTGTAAAAAGACAAGCTGACTTTCTGACTTGGTGACTGAATGTCACAAGTGAGAAAGGAGGAGGGTAGTTTCCGAGGCCGCCACAGTGCCCAGGGATACCTTGAAGACTTTGATCTGGCAGCTGGCTGAGTGCAAGTGCTCAGTATACTCCCCGCTCTCGTTCTCCTTGAAGGTGTCGATCTGCACCCGGAAGGGCACGCCCTTCTCCCCGCCGTGCTTCCTCATGGTGAACTCCGTGCTGATACAGTGCACCTGCGGAGGACACGGCGCCCCGGCTTCAGCGCTGCTGCTGGGCAAACCCGGCCGAGATGCGTTCTGAGCAACTACTAACAGTAAAACCTTTAAAAAGCATAATGAACACCTACCAGAAACTAATTTTACCTTGAAGAATTTATTATACTCTATTGATGGAACTGAGGAAAACTTAAATGATTTACAAATGCAACAAAGTAAACATACAGATCTAATGTTTACAAAAACTACTGTGAGGAATTAAATTCATTAACTGCTTCAAAGAATACAGAGTTAACGTAAAAGAGAAATGATTTCTGTTAGTAAAAGTTTCCTGGGCTTCTAGATAGATTTTAGAAAGTGGAGGCGCCATCCATGCTGGGAAAATGGTAAATAGGAAAGCTGGCAACAAGGGGAAAAGGTTTGTTTGGCTACTGCATAAAGTCTGAGACCTCAGCGAATGTGAACAGTTGAATCTTTTTTAAAAATATATTTTATTGACTATATTATTACAGTTGTCCCATTTTCCCACCTTCACTCCCCTCCACCCTGCACACTCTCTCCCACCCACATTCCCCCCTTTAGTTCATGTCCATGTGTCATAAGTTCTTTAGCTTCTACATTTCCCATACTATTCTTGCCCTCCCCTGTCTATTTTCTACCTACCATCTATGCTACTTATTCTCTGTACCTTTTCCCCCTCTCTCCTCCTCCCACTCCCCTGTTGCTAACCCTCCATGTGATCTCCATTTCTGTGGTTCTGTTCCTGTTCTAGTTGTTTGTTTAGTGTGTTTTTGTTTTTGTTTTAGGTGTGGTTGTTAATAATTGTGAGTTTGCTGTCATTTTACTGTACATGTTTTTGATCTTTTTCTTAGATAAGTCCCTTTAACATTTCATATAGTAAGGGCTTGGTGATGATGAACTCCTTTAACTTGACCTTATCTAAGAAGCACTTTCTCTGCCCTTCCATTCTAAATGAAAGCTTTGCTGGATAGAGCAATCTGGGATGTAGGTCCTTGCCTTTCAGGACTTGGAATACTTGTTTCCAGCCCCTTCTTGCCTGTAAGGTCTCTTTTGAGAAATCAGCTGACAGTCTGATGGGAACTCCTTTGTAGGTGACTATCTCCTTGTCTCTTGCTGCTTCTAGGATTATCTCCTTCATTTTAATCATGGCTAATGTAATTATGATGTGCCTTGGAGTGTTCCTCCTTGGGTCCAACTTCTTTGGGACTCTCTGAGCTTTCTGGACTTCCTGGAAGTCTATTTCCCTTGCCAGATTGGGGAAGTTTTCCTTCATTATTTGTTCAAATAACTTTCCCACTTGTTGCTCTCCCTCTTCCCCTTCTGGTACCTCTATAATTAGGATGCTGGAACATTTAAAGACGTCCTGGAGGTTCCTAAGCCTCTCCTCATTTTTTAAAAATTCTTATTTCTTCATTCTTTTCTGTTTGGTTGTTTCTTTCTTCCTTCTGGTCCACTCCATTGATTTGAGTCCCAGTTTTCTTCCCATCACTATTGGTTCCCTGTGCATTTTCCTTCATTTCACTTAGTGTAGCCTTCAGTTTTTCATCTAATTTGTGACCAAATTCAATCAATTCTGTGAGCATCCTGATTACCAGTGTTTTAAACTGTGCATCTGATAGGTTGGCTATCTCTTTCACCACTTAGTTGTATTTGCTCTGGAGCTTTGATCTGTTCTTCCATTTGGGTCATTATTTTTTTTTGTCTTGTCGCACCTGTTAAGTATGAGGGGCGGAGCCTTAGGTGTTCACCAGGAGGGGGCAACCCAGTGGCTGGGTAGTGACGCTATTTGTGGGGGTGGGGTCAGAGAGGGAACAATGGCGCTTGCTCCACTCTGTCGGATATCAGTCCCTTCCACCGCTTCCCCCAAGCAAACTGGGCTTTTCTGGTGCTGATTCCCGTATGGGTGGGCTTGTGGACATTCTATGACCCTGTGGGTCTCTCCAACGAACTCTCCTGTGAGGTTGGGAGTCTCTCCCTAAGCCTCAGCCTTCCCAGGTATCCCCAATCGATGCCTTGAGGCTTTATTTCCCAGTGCTAGGACCCTTGGTTGTGTGGTCTGTCTTGTTCCCAGCCTCTCCTGGTTTATCTGCGCGTGAATGTGGGACTGCCCAGTCAGCCAGCCGCCTTGCACACCGTGTCTTGCTTCACAATTGCTGCCTTGATGGGTCTGCCCGTTGGCTCCCCACGCCCAGGGTCTGCCAGCTGCCGCCTGCGCGCCCAGGTTCTGCCTGCTTCCGTCTTGTGCGCCTGGTGCCACCGTTTTTTGTGCTGCTACCCCTCTCCGCCTGGCTGCCCAACTCTGTCCCGAGTCCTGCCTATTGGTCTGGATGAATGTGTCTATTTTAACTCCTTGGTTGTTGGACTTCCATATAGTTCAATTTTCTGTCAGTTCTGGTTGTTATTTTGTTTCTAAATTGTTGTCCTTATTTTGGTTGTGTGAGGAGGCACAGTGTGTCTACCTACGCCTCCATCTTGGCCAGAAGTCTGAACAGTGGAATCTTGATCGACCAAATACTAGCTTGGGTAAGTTATCTTCTTTAAGCCTCAAGAACTATTCCTACTCCACAGGATTACTGGTGAAAGTCTTAAATAAAATTATGTATATAAACTGTTATACTTAACACAATAACCATCTCATGGGAACTACTCAATAAACAAACTAATAGTTCTTCTTATGACAAATAAAAATTTTCAAGGAATCTACCCGAAGAAGATAATCAGATATGCAAAGCAAACTTTAAGTACAGAGATGTTCAAAATAACTTTATGGATAATAGTGAAAAATTAGGGGGGTAGAAAATACAGACAACTGTAATTGAACAACAATAATTTAAATTAAAAAAATAGTGAAAAATTAGGACAATCTCAATGCTAAATAATTGTTAGATAAGATACAGTCCATCCAGAACAAAATGTAGTGTGGGGCAAAAGTAGGTTTACAGTTCTCAGCATCAAAAACACAGCTTATTCTTGCATTATTAACTTATTAGTTATTGCATTATTTTCCACATGAACAACTGTAAACCTACTTTTGCCTCACCCTGCACTATGCAGATGTCAGTAAGCATCTGGGGAGAGACAAGTAAATACATTGGGGATTTAGAAGAGCACTTCAGAAACTCCGTATTGCTTTCAGGAACATGCTGAGGAGTCTGCACTTGTAAAGATTTCCAACTCAACGTGTCTTTTCCTTTAAGAAACAAAGTGGTAGTGAGAGATGCTCTTCACAACGGGAACCCCATTTGCAAAGCCTTACCTGAATGAACACTGACGTCCTCTTGGAAGGGTCCCACAGGAACTCCACTGTGTTTAGTTGGTTTGGATTAGCCCGAGGATCGATGATACCCACAGACATCGGGATGTCTGAGAAACAAAGGGTGATCACTGGACGATTCTGAGCACCACTGGATAACAAAGCACTGATTCTTATACAGGTATTACTGGCTCCTAGTTACCCAGATTTTTGTGTAAACCTCTTTTTGCCAGTGGAAAAGGTTTGAATAGAGCTAAAATTGAATAGAGCTAAAAAAGATACTTTCTTCCAAGTATCTTTTTTCCACTTGAAAAAGTTTTTAAAAAATGAGACAATTTAAAAAGTTTCTTTAAAATTTCCAAAATTCTACTTAAAGATAGATTTACTCCACACACTACTAGCTCTAGTGTCATGAAAATGGTAACCCATAGTCTGTTTCACTTAGTTTTAGGATTAGCGTTACCGCCAGAAGTGCACTACGAGCACTGCCACAGAAGGGTAAAGTACAGTGTCTGAAGAGGCAGAAGCACAGCATCACAGACAGAAGTGGAAAAGTCCTCGAACAGCCCCGTCACAGAGTGACACATCTTACACTCCAGAGGTGAGCAAAAATGAATGAGCTTTAGCAGAACTTTGCTTTCCATTCTGTACAGCACATAACCAAAAAGCAGTAAGTGGGCCCACTCCACTGTGCTAGTCGTTGGGTTCATCCTAAAGCCAACTTTAACATATGGATATCAGGATATCTGTATGAGATCCAGTGTTTTTTCAGGTGAAACTAACAGTACCTAGATTTAACTGTGTGTATAAATAGGAGAGAATAACCCACTGGAGATCGAACACACAGATGCTGGGATTCCAAGTACGTTTATGAAGAGAGACTGCGTGCGTGTTTGTAAAGACCTTTCTCTTCTGTGCCATGATGTAAGAAAAACAAATTCTCTGTGTAGCAAAGTAGAAAAACCTGAACTGCAAACCAAGAGACACAGATTCTAGTCCAGGCCTCTTACTTGAGGTGAGACAAAGGACTAGTCTAGCTCTGAGGTATTAGTACAGTAAAAGGACTTAAGAAATTTAGGGGAAACACCTGGTCCCTTTTTATCAGACTCTGAATAGCCAAAACAGTCCTGAAAAGTAACAAAACTGGAGGCCTCATACTTTCTGATTTCAAAGCTGTTACAAAGTTACAGCTATCAAAAACAGTGTGGAACTGGCATAAACATGGACATAAGGACAAATGGAACAGAATAGAGAGCCCAGAAACAAACCTTCAAATATATGATAAAGTGATTTTAGACAAGAGTGACAAGGCCATCAACCATAATGGACAGTCTTTTCAACAAATGGTGTTGGAAGCCTGACTGGGCAGCTCAGTGAGTTAGGTACCACCCTGTGGACCAAAAGGTTGCTGGTTTGATTCCTGGTCTGGGAACATGTGTGGGTTGTAGGCCAGGTCCTGGTTGGAGGTGTGTGAGAGAAAACCAATACATCGATGTTTCTCTCCCTTTCTTTCTCCCTCCATTCCCCTTTCTCTAAAAATAAGTAAATAAAATCTTTAAAATGAACTTAAAAAAATGGATGTACATCTAAACCTAAAACTATAAAACTCTTAGAAAACACACCAGGAAAAACTTCATGACACTGGATTTTGCGAAGATTTCTTAAGTGTGGCCCAAAAAGCACAGGCAATTTAAAAAAACATACACTAGACTACACCAAAATTTAAAACTTTCGTCTGACAAAGGACACTATCTGCACAGCAAAAGGACAACCCACACAGAATGGGAGAAAACATGCAAATCAATATCTAATGTGGGGTTAACGGCCAGAGTATATAAAAAACTCCTGCATTCCAACCACCCCCACCCCACCACCCAGCTTCGAAAATGGGCACAGGACTCGAATACACATTTCTCCAAAGTTATACAAATGGTCAATAAGCATGTGGGAAGATACGCAACATCACTAATCATGAGAGAAATGTAAATCAAAGTCACAGTGAGAGGGCACTCCATACCCATTCGAGTGGCTAATATAAAAAAATACACAAAGAAAAACAAAGAGAAGAAATGTTGGCAAGTACGCAGAATAATCAGAACCCTCGTGCATTCTGGCAGGAACATTAGACGTGCAGCCACCGTGGGGAAACCGTATGGCGGTCACCAAAAAACTGAAAGCAGAGACTGAAATAAGTGCTTGTACATCCATGTTCACAGTAGCGTTATTCATGCGCAATAGCTAAAAGGTGGAATCGACCTCGGCATCCACTGAAGGGTGAGTGGGAAAACAAAGTGCGGTATCTATACACAGTGGAGTATTACTCAGTCATACAAAGGAAGGGAATTCTGACTCATACAATAATATATATAAACAAACCTTGAGGATTATACTAAGTGAAATAAGCCAATCACACAAAGGTAAATACTAGATTATTTAACTTATTTTATTTTTTTTTTAACAATGCTGATTGGAGAATGTGTCTTTTTTTTTTTAAAGATTTTATTTATTTATTTTTAGAGAGGGAAGGGAGAGAGAGAGAGACAGAGACATCAATGTGCAGTTGCTGGGAGACATGGCCTGCAACCTAGGCATGTGCCCTGACTGGGAATCGAACCTGCGGTGCCTGGTTCGCAGCCCGTGCTCAATCCACTGAGCTATACCAGCCAGGGCTAACTTATTAAAAATAGTTAAAATGTTATGTATATTTTACCACACCTAAATTAAAAAAAAAAATCACCCAGAAGTAACAGATATGACAGTTACGGAACCAAAGTGTCTATACTTGCCAACTTTTGGTATCACCATACCAGTAATTCTTTTATACTTAGGCAACAGCCACTGCCAATCCATGCTAACTGAGCCCCTGAAGCATTATGAACCAAGGTAAACATCGAGTAAAGAACACCAATTCTCAGACATTGCCTCGGCAACAGATTCCCATAACTCACCTATGTCAAGAATTCTGTCTCCAGGTCGGTTCCACCTCCAGCCCTCTAGTTGCTGGTGTTCAGTGTACTGCAGCCGTCTGTCATGGAACACTACACGGAATATACTCTAAAAGCAAGCAACAAAACCAAATGATAATAGGACCCCTTAAAAATCAATGCTGATAAACAAAGAATTGCAGTAGTCATCCCTAGCTGGTTTCTAGATATGCCTAAAATTGTTTAAGACCTATTTCACTCTATTATTTATTTACTTATTTTTATTGATTTGAGAGGGAGGGAGGGAGAAAGGGAGAGAAAGAGACAGAAACACTGATTAGTTGTTCCACTTATTTATGCACTCATTGGCTGTTTCTTGTATGTGCCCTGACTGAGGACTGAACCCGCAACCTTGAGTATCAGGAAAATGCTCTAATCAACGGAGTTACCTATTTCGCTCTAAAATCCATACCATACCAAGCTCTATTTTAAGGTAAATTTTATAATTTCCCAGACATAATCTTTATCGTTTGGCTGGTATCACATTTGGCTGAAACATCAGTCCTGATAGTAACCAGACACAAAGGACCCCTACTGGGCACTTATGCATGCCCCTACTGTTACCATGCAGTAGACATTCAGCTTGGCTCTTCAGATGAACATGAAAACCCCACTGAGTCCTCTGCTTGCCAACCCCCCATATACACCAGGGGTGTCAAACTCATCTTTACCAGGGCCCACGTCAGCCTCACGGTTGCCTTCAAAGGGCCGAATGTAATTTCAACTCCTAAACAGTTAAGGAGTAGTTACATTTACACAGTCCTAAAATTACATTCAGCCCTTTGAAGGCAACCATGAGGCTGATGTGGCCCCCAGTGAAAATGAGTGTGGCACCCCGATCTAAGCTGTAAACATTGAGAGTAAGCAGAGGTTGTTTCTATCAACTTGCCTTTTGTCACTCTTACTTTGTGGAGGTGCCTGTTAATATCCTTCTTACCACCTTTTACAGCCGCTGACAACTCCTCTGTCCCAACTGCACTGTGAGTTCAGTACTGGCAGTCTAGACAAAGAAAACTGCTACTCATCCACACTAGCTTCTGTTTTCCTTACTACTAGACCAGGTACCCCAAAACACACTGGTACTTCTGTAAAGATCTCAAGAAGTTTACTTTATTCCATCCAAAAAGAATTTCACTGAGCCAGGAGACTATCCTGACACAGAGTGGTAAGTTTTACCTTCACCAACTTGCCATTAATTTCTGGAAGTTCTCCAAGTTTCCTATTGTCTAGCATTCGGATTTCATAAGACTGTCCTAGAAGAAAAAGTAATTGTGTATTATATTCATCATAATTAACTTTCAAAATTCAGAAAGGAAAATTTCATTTGGGAGGAGAGTTTCTGTGTGGTTTGTTGTGGCGGCAGCAAGTTGAATTTTATGAGAGGATTTTCTGAGGATTCTGGGTATGGGGCCACCGTGCTCTGTCAGGTGGGCTGGAGGGCTGAGGGGTGTGAGTCCTAGGGTGGGGGAAAGAACTAGCAGGTGCGACCAGGCTTCAGACACCGGCAGGCAGCTCAGGGGAAGGGAAGGTGTGCGGTGGGCCCCAGGACACCCAGGAGGGACCGGAACCTGTGTGCTCTCAGAGGAATAAGATGAGAAATCCCCTACTCCCATGACACCACAGGCTGTGGCACGCTTCCCCTCCCCCAATGGTTTACCTGCAGGCAGACTGAGGCGCCCAGAGGTGACATACGTGTCTAGAATCAGCTTGGAGTTGGGGCAGCTAGAAAACGGTTCAAGCACAGATATGTATGCATACCACTGTCCTTGCAGTGCCATGGGAAGTGTTCATCTTTCAGACAGAATCGTGACTTGGAGTGACTGAACGAATAAAGATTCTCCTTTCTCCACACGCCTACCCCCAAAACAGGCATTTCACCTTTTTGGAGCTTTGAAAGTGATGTTAGATTCTGTGTGGGACAAAAGTATACGAGGTCTGTCCAGAAGGTACCCAGCCATGTAATATGAAATATAAAGACATTTACTGAAGAAGATACAAGAAACATTGTACACAGGACAATAACACCTCAGTTCCCTTCAAAATAGGCACCTTGGGACCTCATACAATTCTCCCAATTGCCATCAGCTGCCCCATCGTATTTGCCTGAATTTCATCAAGGGTCTGAAATCTCTTCCTTTTCAGAGATGATTTTAGTTTTGGGAAAAGCCAAAATTTGGAGGGCAACAAATCTGGTTGTAGGGCGGCTGAGTCACCTGGGTGATTTGATGCTTTGCTTAAAAACTCTGCATGAGACGTGATGCAGGAGCTGGCACACTGTTGTGATGAAGCTGCCGATCACCAGCTGCCCACAGCTGCGGCCTTCTGAATCATCTGAACAGTTTCCGCAAAGGAATGCTCAAGCTTAACGCAAAATCTGATGCAGATTTGTTGTTCTACTTGCTCATTTTGAATGTGACAGCCACACAGTACACATGCTCACTCAATGGTGTCTACTGCCCGCACTGACTAGTACAGTGAAATCACTGTGCACACATGCACATTCTGGTCTGCTCTCCTTGGCTGCCAGGTTACACTGATGCCACACAAACCATTCTCGTTATATTAACAGTGGCTGGATTTTTTCTGGACAGACATCATACATAAGCCCTGGCCCTTTTCCTCAGTAATTCAATGTAGCTGGAAGCCAAACCACTTGCATTTAAAACCCAGTTCTGCACTGGCTGGTGTGGTTCAATGGACTGAGTACTGGTCTGCTAACCACAAGATCACCAGTTTGATTCACAGTCAGGGCACAGGCCTTCTCCCTTTCTTTCTCTCCACCTTCCCTTCCATCTAACAGTAAATGAATAATGTAAAAAGTAAAAGTAAAATAAATGAAATATTTTATAAAACCCAGTTCTTCCATTGTGTGACCTTTTCAAGTTTGTTAATCTTTGCCTCAGTTGCCTCATCCACAAAATGGGAACAAGATTTAGTAACCCATCTCATAGAGCTATAAGAGGAATAAATGCCTGAATACATATAACGCATGTAAAGCAATGCCTGGAACTTGATGGCTCAATGTGTCGGCTGCCGTCATTACTGCCATGTTGCCAACATCACCTAGAAGTGACACATTGTAGAAAGGGTTTTTCAAATCACTTAAGGATAGAGTAAAACTTAGTGAAAAGCCTGTCTATCTTAGAAGAGTAGAGACCGAATCTCAGGAAAGTTTGTATACACCCACAATATCTTCTTTATGGAGGTATGACAGATAGTTGTTAAATGCAGGAGGAGTATTCATAAATTGCCTTACAGGCAAGATAAAAAAAAGAAAGAATAAAATGTAGTTGGTTAAACATACAAGAGTATAATATTATTAGTATTGATAATGACAACTGTAATCCTTTACTACATGCTAGGCTCAGTGCTAGGTGTTTTCATACATCATAGCAGTTAACTGATACAACTCTCTGAGGTATTATCAGTCTCATTTTCACAGATAAGGGAATTGAAACATAAAGAGTTTAAGTAGCATGTCCAAGGCCACACAACTGATAAGCAATCATGCTGGGTAGGGTAATACTTCTCCGACAGTAACCAGGGAACATGACTGGAAAAAAAGAGGGAGATGGGAACGAAAAATGCGCAGGAAGACAAAAGAAGCCAGGAATATGGTGTATATCACATATGACATTAAAACTCAAATATCTGAAGCAAGCCAGTGACCCTGACAGGTCACACTAGAAAGATGCACTTTTCCGTGGAGTGTGTCCAACTACACGTCACGGGTCCAGCAGGGCTACACTGACACAAAGGGACAGGAGGCCCCTCACCTTGGTTGAGATAGGTTAGGGTTTCGTCATGAAGCTTCACTGCTGGAGAGGTGGCAGCACACAGCACATACTGAAAAGGCAGGATTTTATTCTCGTTATCGGGAGGCAAACTGGACTCTTCTTGCTTAAAAATGGGCAGTGCGAGGACATCACTGAAATAAAACAAATAAATGACTCTTGTTAACACCTGACAAAGGTGCAACAACAGATTTATTCTTGAAGCAATTTAACTACAATTTGCTTTGTAAAACCATAAACACTACTCACCTTGTGGAGTTTCTTCCCAACCGTTCAGTTCAGACTACGTCCTATGACACACCCCGGCCCACACTGTGAGCAAAGACAGAGACTCACTATGAACACTACCTAACTGCCTGAAAACTGCATTTCTAGGAAACATATGTATCCCTAGAAGGGCTCTGAAAATTCTATGTATAGTTCCAAAATCTCAATTTAGGACACTTGGTAATATACTTGTTCTCAGAAAGGTACCAACTACAGTATCTTTTTTTCTTAATTAAGTTCTTTTTTTAAAGATTTTTTTATTCTTTATTTTATTGATTATGCTATTACAATTGGCCCATTTTCCCCCTTTACTCTCCTCCACCCTGCCCACCCCCTCGCACCCAAATTCCCCCCTTTAGCTCATGTCCATGTGTCATAAGTTCTTTAGTGTCTACATTTCCCATACTATTCTTGCCTTCCCCCTGTCTATTTTCTACCTATTGTCTATGCTACTTATTCTCTATATCTTTTCCCCCTCTCTCTTCCTCCCACTTCCCTGTTGCTAACCTTCCACTTGGAGGGTTATACACTATATTCCTGGCTTCTTTTGTCTTCCTGCGCATTTTTCGTTCCCATCTCCCTCTTTTTTTTTTACTGTTCATATTTTTAATCTTCTTTTTATTAGGTAAGTCCCTTTAACATTTCATATAGTAAGGGCTTGGTGATGATGAACTCCTTTAACTTGACCTTATCTGAGAGGCACTTTATCTGCCCTTCCATTCTAAATGAAAGCTTTGCTGGATAGAGCAATCTGGGATGTAGGTCCTTGCCTTTCATGACTTGGAATACTTCTTTCCAGCCCCTTCTTGCCTGTAAGGTCTCTTTTGAGAAATCAGCTGACAGTCTGATGGGAACTCCTTTGGAGGTTACTGTCTCCTTGTCTCTTGCTGCTTCTAGGGTTCTCTCCTTCATTTTTACCTTGGCTAATGTAATTATGATGTGCCTTGGTGTGTTCCTCCTTGGGTCCAACCTCTGGGACTCTCTGAGCTTCCTGGACTTCCTGGAAGTCTATTTCCCTTGCCAGCATGGGGAAGTTCTCCTTTATTATCTGTTCAAATAACTTTCCCACTTGTTGCTCTTCCTCTTCCCCTCTGGTACCCCTATAATTTGGATGTTGGAACGTTTAAAGATGTCCTGGAGGTCCCTAAGCCTCTCCTTTTTTTGAATTCTTGTTTCTTCATTCTTCTCTGTTTGGTTGTTCCTTTCTTCCTTCTGGCCCACTCCATTGATTTGAGTCCCAGTTTTCTTCCCATCACTATTGGTTCCCTGTGCATTTTCCTTCATTTCTCTTATTGTAGCCTGCATTTGTTCATCTAATTTATGACCAAAGTCAACCAATTCTGTGAGCATCCTGATCACCAGTGCTTTGAACTGTGCATCTGATAGGTTAGCTATCTCTCGGTCACTTAAAAAAATTGGCTCTGGAGCTTTTAATTCTGTTTGAGCCATCTTTTTTATTTTTTATTTTCCTTTGATCTGGTTGCAGCTGTTATGTAAGGGCGGCAGAGCCTTAGGTGTTCACCAAGGCGGGGCACCCCAGTCGCTGGGTTGTGACGTTGTATGTGGGGGCAGGGTCTGAGAGGGAGCAATGGCGCCTGCTCCGCTCTCTCCAGGACCTCAGTCCCCCCTACTGCCTCCCACAAGCAAATTGGGCCCTTCTGGTGCTGGCTCCTAGGAGGGTGGGCTTGTGTACTTTCTCGGACTCTGTGGGTTTCCCCAAGGAGCCTCCTTTGAGGCTGAGAGAATCTCCCAGCCTCAGTTCCCACAGGTGTTTTCAGTCGGTGCTCTCAGGTTTTGTTTCCCAGCGGCGCTGGGGCCCTGGGTTGTGCGGTCTGTGTTGCTGCCCGTTTTCGCTTAGTTTGTCTGTGCGCGAATGTGAGGCTGCAGACAGCCAGCTGCCTTGCGCCCCTCACTGGGTCTGCTCGTTGCCTCCATCGCCCAGGGTCTGCCACCGGTCCTTCAGCTGCCGTCTGCACCCTGTGCGCCTGCGTTTGCCAGCCACCGCTCTTTCCTGCTGGGACGCCTCGAACCCTCTCCGTAGGCCTCCGGCTCCACCCCTCCTTACCGGTCTGGTTGTACGGTAGTCCAACTTCCGTTCAGTTCATTTCTCTCTGTTCTGGTTGTTTCTTGTTTCTCAATTTTTGTTGTCCTTAGTTTTGGTTGCGCGAGGAAGCACAGTGCGACTACCTATGCCTCCATCTTGGCTGGAAGTCCCCTTAATTAAGTTCTTTATTGTTGTTCAAGTACATTTGTCTCCATTTTCTCCCCATCATGTCCCCCCTGCCCCACCCATCCCTGCCTCCCACTCTCAAACTCACCCCCTTTGGCTTTGCCCATGTGTCCTTCATACATGTTCCTCCATGCCCCCCCATTAGCCCCTATTATCCCTCTCCCTCCTCCTCTCTGATTACTGATTGTTTTTTATTTCTATCCAACTATAGTATCTTTCTGGAAGAGTATCCTCCTTATTCAAGGTTTCCCCCATGGTTTCGGTCACCTGCAGTCTGAAAATATTAAATGGAAAATTGCAGGCATAAACAATTCCTAAGTTTTAAGTTGCACACCATTCTGGGAAGTGTGATGAAATCTCATGCTGTCCTGCTCTGTCCCACCCAGGGCGTGAATCATCCCTTTGTCCAGCATACACTCTGAATCCATTACCCACCTGGTAGTCACTTAGCAGCACTGGCAGTTATCTGATATTTAGAAAGAGAGTGAGTACACGCACGCGCACTCGTACACACACACACACACACACACACACGCACATCTTTTGCTACAGTGTAATAAAAGACATTAGTCTTTGGGAGACTTTGTTGCTATTCCATTCTTAAATTACCACATCTGATGATTCCTTGAAGGATTAGTGAAGATTACCAGGAATCAAGGCAAATCGGATTTGGCAACATAGCAACAGCTCAACCTTTAAGAATGTAGGGTGTTTTTTTCCTTCTCAAATTTCAGTGCCTAGCAAGGTTAATGTATAGCAACAGTTCCTAGTCTTTTCAATAAAATGTGGCATTACACCTAACCCCTCATGACTAAGCAAAGGACTATAATTTAAGGCTGGAATTCTAAAATTACCCCTAAAAATAACTCAAAATAGTACAGCCAAACCAAACACACAAAACTGTATTTTCTCACCAGAGACTGTAAGATCTAAAGACCTCAAATATATCTGAATTACTCATGTTCTTGGTACACTGAATTTCTTTTACTCTGCTGTGGGAACAAGAATACCATTCAGTCCCACATTCCTAGAGATGGAGGCTAAAGGTCACTGGTAACTACTGTTCTAGGCCCCTGCTTATACCAAAACAGTAACAAATTCAACCAGAAACAATTTTGGAAATACAGGAAAGTCTGCTCCATCCAGAGGTTAAATTGAAACATAAAACATAAGGAATTTCTCTTTTCTGTGTTTAGTAAATATTTTTGGTATGATTTATATGTTTGATGGTTTCCATCCTTCCAAATACTCAGCCCTGATACACTGTGATCATTTTAGAATTCTCAACATTTCATAGTATCTCTGATCAAAGACAAGGATATGGAAAGCTTACCTGTTAAAAATAATAAGTTGAGGATATTCTTAAAATAGGCATCGCTAAATAGAAATCACACCTGAGAGTGGAAGCATAACAGTATCAGAAGTGATCTTCCCTATATATAACTGGGATTCTCTGAAGAGCTGCTTTGTGGTCCCCTGAAGTACAAATTACCATATTTTGCAGTGTATAATGTGTACCCACATTTTTGGCCCAAACTTTCAGGAAAAAAAATTTTTTGCCTTAATTTTTTAATTCAATTATTTATTTATATTTAGATACTTGCTTTCTGTATTATAAAGGAGTTTTAGCATTTATTTTTGAACATCTGGTACAAGAAATTTTATGTACAAAATAATTACAAAACATAAGAACAGATACAAGGTACAAGAATCTATCTTACTCTGTGGATAAACAATATGTCACTCTTCATTTAGTTTGGTTGAATTGTTGGCTGAAAATGCTTTTGTTGCAAGTTCATATTAAGTTCAACAAAATCAATTATCATTCTTGGGTATTACTTTGTATACAGATATCATTATTGCTTCCTACAGTTATGCCTTTAATACATAAGCATAAATGAAAGAATTTAAAACACTTTGATAGAGCCCTGACTGGTGTAGCTCAGTGGACTGAGTGCAGTCTGTGAACCAAAGCATTGCGGGTTCGATTCCCAGTCAGGGCACATGCTGGGTTGCGGGCCAGGTCCCCAGTAAGGAGTCACTAGAGGCAACCACACACTGATGTTTCACTTCCTCTCTTTCTGCCTCCCTTCCCCTCTCTTTAAATATAAATAAATAAAATCTTTAAAATTAAAAAATAAATTTAAAAATTGCTAAAAAATAAAATAAAGCATTTATATAAATACGGGATTAGTACTACCCATGTATATAATGTGCATCCTTATTTTTCCCTCAAGAAATTGGGCAAAAGTGCACATTTCACATGGCAAAATACGGTCCCCTTTGGATATACAGCAGCCTCTGAATGATCTCTATCAACTCACAACTACAGTCTAAACTTTTCCCTCAGGTCTACAAGCTACGGAATGCCCTTTTCCAGAAAGAAGCCCAAATCACAGAGGGGAGAGGTTTGATGAGCTCTATCTTGAGTAAGAGAAGCAAGGAGACAGGCATCTACAGCATCTAAAGAAATTAGAAACTAACTTGGGACAATGAGATGTCATTAGCTTCTAACTTCCCTATTTATAACTCTCATTTAGACTCCATCGTGATAAAAACAAAAAAATTAGAAAACCATGCCAATATCCCTGTGTTATAAGCATAAATGGGCAATAACTGAAGAGACTACACCCTACTCTGAGGTCAGCTTCAGAAGAAAAAAATATCCAGTAAATAACTGGTCATAACTCCAGTTAAAGAGAAGAGAAAAGCAGGCTGATTTCCTTGGATTTGTGAGCAGATCAGGGAGAAGACCTGGCAAAGAGGAGACGGCTCTGCAAGTTTTAACACGAAGCCAGTGAGATGTCTTGACTACCGAGTAATGGTGAAATTGTCTTACTTTCTTTTTAGAAGCCTTCTGTTTCAAAGTGATAAAAAAGATTCCTGCTATCTGAAGGTCTAGTGAAAAATCTCATTCAACTAAGAAGCAGTCTATATAATTTTTAAAATTGCCTTACTAATTATTCTATTCACTCAGAAGGCATAAGAAATGAGTAGTATTATATTTTAAACCTAATATGACCAAGAACAAACTCATCAGAAAAGAGGAAGTGGTGGGAGCCTCCAAAGAAACCAACCAAGCCAAATAGACAAGGAAGAAAAACAAGGAACACATCAGATGTGATTCCTAGACTCTTAAAGAACAGGCTTCACACAGTGAAGACAGACCCAAGCTCAAGGGTCTGAGGTGCTAAAGGGGAACACAAAAAGATTAAGATCATCAAAAATGGAATCCTGCCAATTTCACATTATCAGACAAGGGTGGGGGAGAATAGTGGAAGTATCTAGAAAGACTGGATGAAAAGCTCACCTATTAACTCAGAATTAGAAGGATATGCACAAGAAAAATACAGACAAGAGGAAAGAAACTATTTTTTAAATGTGGCACTGCTACACAGAAACAGCAAGCCTGAGCCGAAGCCCAGAATGTGCTGAGACTTGCAAACAGGTAAGGGAGGCACAATTCCACTCTTTGATGTAAATGGCATATCACTAACTAGTATGAGCAGAAACAGAAGAACATCTCAATTCCTGTATTTCTTCTGTCTTTATTCTATCTTTCCTGTACAGAAAAACCATTCTGAAAGTAGAAAGAGAAGACCAAATATGGGGAAACTAGATTAACATCCAAGATAAATAAAGAGACTATCAAAAAGTAAAGGAATGAAATTAATACATCTGGATGAAATTGTATACCAGAATTAAAGAATGCAGAGCTGAGACCCATGAGTGGCACTCTGTAAACTCAGACACATTTCATGATTCTGAAAATGCCAAAGTCATATCAGCTTTTTATGTCTGCAGTAGCAATCTTCAAAATGAGGAGCGTATACTCTCCATACCTTACACCACAGTGATCTGACATGAAATCTGGGTGAGACTGTACAGCAGGTTATTAAAAGAATAGTTTGATAAAAAATAAATAAAAATAAAAGAATAGCTTGGGTAGTTACGCAGGGCATCAGGGATCATTAGGAGCAATAACCAAAATAACTCATTTTCCTTTCTTTATATGATTTGACCAGGGAATGCTGGAAGCATCAGTATTTCTGGATTTTAGAAATGTATAAAATAAAGTCTTTGATACCCCTGTTCAAGGTGAAAACACATGAATTTTGCTACAGTTAAGTGGCTTTACAGATATACAACTGTACCTGAAGAATACAGGTAAGTCTAGATGATTTAGTGGTATGCCACAGGACTCTAGAGAAACTCTTCCTCTGTAGTATTGTTCACAAATAAATGACTTGATGAGGACACTGAAGAGGATGATGATCAAATATGCAAATCACAGGAATCTGGGATAGAAAAGCAAATATCCTATATGAGAGAATCAACTTTTTAAATTAATTAATTTATTTATCTTTAGAGAGAGGGAGGGAGAAAGACATCAATGTGCAGTTGGTTACCTATGTACACCCCCAACTGGGGACTGGCCTGCAACCCAGGCACGTGCCCTGACCGGGAACTGACCAGCCACCTTTTGGTTTGCAGGACAACTGAGTCACACCAGCCAGGGCAAAAGAATCAACTTTTACAGTAGAGTCATACCTTGGTGCTTGTCGGCTTTAGAACTCATCAAACCCTGTATTCGTTGTATTTTGATGAGAAAAAAACGTTTCAGCACTTAGTGCTTGCTCGGGACTTGCCACACTTGCTAGAACTTGTATGAGTCACAATGCTGCCATGCAAGAGAAATGCTTCATCATTCAGTACTCATTGGTCTTGGCACCCGTCAGGAGTTCTGGAATGAATTAACGTGTACCAAGGCACCGCTATAATTCTAATTGGCTGGAACAGGAAGCTAAATCTAAGGGATAAGATTTAATAAGGATAAATATTAAGCCATTCACTTAGAACTAAAAACAACAAAATGGCCCAATATACATGAGAAAGACTAGGGCTTTAAGAAAACATCTATATTAATGAGACAAACAGTATACTATGGCTGCCAAAATGCTGATATCAGGTTTCATTAAAAACAATGTTTGATGATGGAAATGACATTCGTCTCTTTCCAAATCAGACAACACTTGAGTACTGTTCTTAGTTCTGAATATAGAACTTTAAGAAAGAGGACTTTAAGAATCTAAGAGAGAAATAAGAACCGAGGGGACCTAACATCATGACATTTGAAGAGTTAAATGAAGGAAATGAAGATGTTTATCTGAAGCAAAGTCTTGTTAGATCTACTCTATAAAGAGAGTCAATTACCAGTTCAGGGTTGAAAGAGCTGGCCTCTTTAAAATGTCCTCACACGGCCTGGTGTGTCTCAGTGGGTTGGGCATCATCCCATAAACCGAAAGGTCATGGGTTTGATTCCCAGTCAGGGCACAAGCCTGGGTTGTGGCCAGGTTCCCAGTGGGAGCCATGTGAGAGGCAACCACACATTGATGTTTCTCTCCTTCTCTTTCTCCCTCCCTTCCCCTCTCTCTAAAAATAAAATAAATAAAATCTTTAAAAATACATAAATTTATTTTCCTTTTTCCTCTTTTGTTTTAGTTTTATTTTTATCCTCACCTGAGGACATGCTTACTGATTTTAGAGAGAGGGTTAAGGAGGGAGATGTACACTGATGTGAAAAACATCAAACTGGGGACCGAACCCACGACCTAGGCATGTGCCCTGACCGGAATCGAACTCGAGACCTTTCCATTTACAGGATGACGCTCCAACCAACTGAGCCACATTGCCCAGGGAACTCTTTATTTTTTCTTTCCTTTGGTCTTCCATATTTCAGCAGTAGTGAATAACTGATGCCTCTTTTTAGTTCTTACTAATTGTTTAACACAAAGTTTATTGCATCATCTCTTTCCCATTCTGTATACTTCTCCCTAACCAATTTATATTTACTAAATTCTTTTTCATTTATGCCTAACCTACAGCTAAATAGTTGCTAGACAATTCCTATCTAAGTGTAACAGGACAAATGGCGAAACAGAGCTTGGAAAGAAATGAAAATAAATAAATCTAGACAATCCAAATATAGTCTTAAGTTTTATATACCAGAAAAATTGCATGAGATTTCATAACTTGGCTGCTAAATGTTCCTTCAGTAGCCAGTCTCCAAAGAGGGCCAAGGACAATCAGCATCTCCGGTAGTTTTATGTGGCCCTCCTTCCACATTGAATCTGGTGAATCTGGTGAATCTGGGCTGGTAAACTGCTTTTAACGAAGACAATCTGAAGGAAACAGCAGTGTGCTAGGTCTGGCCTGGAAACTAATCTTTAAGGACTGTCAGCTTGCACTTTGTTTGGGGAACCCTGACCTCCCAGGTAAGAAGTCTGGCCGCCCTGCTGTGGAGACCACCCGGAGCAGCACCGTGAAAAGGGAGAGGCCTGAGGGATGTGCAAAGAGAGAGACAGACAGGTGCAAGTCGGGCGCGTGAGCCATCTTGAATGTCCCACATAGAGCAAATCTGCACAATCAATCCGTGGGCTCATGAGAAGCCATAAATTGTTGTTTCAAGGCACTACATTTTAGGGGTGGTTTGTTAAGTTATAAAACAGAGGAGTAGACCCCTGTTCCAATGTTAAAGAATTCTTTACAACCAAACGTAATAGTAGTGCTGAATACGTAAAGGGAGATACTAAATCCCTCACACACAGAAAAACCCCAAAAGGGTGCATTCCAAAAGCCACAGTATGGCACTTAAGGAAAAATCAACAACAAAGCACAGAATTGCTTTACTTATATTACCTTTTGAAACAGCAACTGATGCTACAAAACTACATTGCCAATAAAGCATACTTATTTTCACTCTTTAGGTATAGAAACAGTAGTAAAGAATTTGAACTATGTGGCCAGGTTCAAAGAATAAACACACAAAAATATGTGAAAGAGGACAAGACGCACACAATGATCAGTCTGACCCGTGAACAGCCGCCTCTCTCCTCCACCTTCTCAATGCTCTGGTCCTATGGCTTTCAAACTCTGGATACCACTCACATTCATTAAGCCATTTTTACAAGATTTTATTTATTTTTAGAGAGAGGAAGGGAGGGAGAAAGAGAGGGAGAGAAACATCAGTGTGTGGTTGCCTCTCAAACATCCCCCACCAGGGACCTGGCCCACAACCCAGGCATGTGCCCTGACTGGGAATTGGACTGGCGACCCCCTGGTTCACAGTCTGGCGCTCAATCCACTGAGCCACACCAGCCAGGGCTAATTAAATCATTTTTTACATCAAGGCCCAGAAGATACATATATATGTGTCTGCAAAACTGAAACTAGTTTCAAAAACAATACTTATTTTTATATTTTCTATTTGACTTTTTAAAATGTCGCCCACAATCTGCAGTTTGAAAAACACTATTCTAGTTTTTCCCTTAGAACTCTGCAATAAATTTAATCAAGTTTATTTACAGTCCACTTACCAGTATTTAAACTAACACAATAAAAGACAAGCCTTCCATATCAGACTGTAACTCAGCTACTTAAAAACAGGGCTATTATCTACTTTAATAAATAACTAAACAAACACTCACAGAGACTCAACACCGAGAGTAAACACAGATGGTACTCAAATAGAAAAGTGACTCTTGCTCCAACCCACCCTTGCTGGGTCCCTTCCGACTCTCATTTATAAACTCATGTACACCTAACTCTCCACTGCAAAGCAGCACACAGTTCTGCTAACCCTAACAGCCAACACTTTCATACCAAAGTCTGTCTTAAAAACTGCAATCCAAATCCTGCTTTTTAAGTCAGCAAATATTTGGAAATAAAATAGCTTTCGAGTCATCTTTTGTACCTACAGATTGCTTTACTAAATTAAAGGAGTCGGGTCTGCATGGGAGGCATGTAAATGCCAGTGATTCTCAACTGTGGCTGCACTGCATATTAAGAATCACCAGGGAAGGTTTTAAATATCCCTTCCAGGCCACATCCCAATTAAATCAGAACTGGGAGGAAGAGGTTGGTGAGCTTAATTAGAGTGCTGCATCTTAATAAGTCAAGGTAATGCGTGTGATCTCTATGTCATCTACAATGATCGCTTTTCTACACCAAGACCTGATTTTACAGAGGTCTTCAGCCAGCCATCTTCAAACGTGACTAGCTAGGGCAACGGAGTTGTTCCATGACCTCCACAAGGGAGAAACACTGAGCTTGACATTGAATCAGTAAATCCCTTCTAAACCTTTTTATTTTTTCCATTGATTTAGCACCTATGGTGTTCCAGGCCAGGCCCTGCTTACTGCAGGCAGCAGGATATAGCAATGAACAAGTTGTAGGTAAGGTCCCTTTACAAAGCATAGTATCGCTGTCATCTGAATTTCTAACTCTGCACAGCAACAAATCATACTCTTCTACAAACGCCTACTGTTTTCCTACATTCCAGGTCGTTGTCCTCACAGTATTAACTAATACTCAAGGAAGCATAAATCAATTATTTAAAATACAGTAAAATACAGTAAAAATGATGTGACTCCAAAGGGCTTAGTGTGTTTCTAGCAGGTATTTTACTCAACTCTGCTCTGAGGAGCTTAATCTACTCCCCTCCAGCTCCAAACCTGGAACATGGAATGCAGGCTGCTGAATATGAAGCCCAAACACAAGTGAGCAGCAGACGAAAAATGCCATATCTGGACTGTATACTGATGCTGCCCCGGACAGAGATACTGGTCATCTGATAGCCTTTCTTTAGGGATACTGTTCGTGGAACTTTTCTCCAGATCTCGACATGGGCTTAATATTCTTTAAATACTTTACGGAGATGCTTTTAGGTATAAAGCATTCTATTTCTTCAGCACAGTTATGACAGACCGGAGGTTTGAAGAGTTGTCGTCGTGTACCTCTCAGATTTACCGAAGACCGACACTTACTTCTTTTCCTCCCAAGTCTCTGAATGTCCCTCACTTCTACTCCGCTATTTGCCAGTTCACAATTTACTCCTCTGGGCAATGTGCTTTTTTTAATTTCCTTCAGCTAAGAAAGTCACTAAAAACTTCTAATTTCACATCTGTCTGCAAGCCTTATTTTGGAAGTGGAAAATATCTGACCAATGTCAGATACTTCCAGAGAGCTTGTAAGATGTTAAATGTTTAATCAAAGACTTCTGAATCAGCAAAGCCCTACCTCAGGAGATTTGCCAGATACAAGCCTCTTTCTCAGTCCCCCCCCCCCCCTTGCATTATAGGATTAGCTCTTCCCAGCCTAAAAATCTCATTACAACACTGCTAATTGAAAACATCACCTGTGGCATCATTAGTACCAGGCTCTTTTATTAAATTTCTGAAATTACTGACTCTTCCTATTAATGGCAAGGTGATGAATGGCAACCTGACACAGTGTTCATGGGTTATATATCCAGGAAATCTGACAATTCAATATAGAAAGTAGAACTGCCACTCAGGCTGGTGTGGCTCAGTGGACTGAGTGCCAGCCTTCAGCCCAAAAGGTTGCCAGTTCAATTCCCAGTCAGGGCACATGCCTGGGTTGTGGCCAGGTTCCCAGTTGGGGGCATGTGAGAGGAAACCAATTGATGTTTCTCTCCCTCTCTTTCTCTCTCCCCTTTCCCCTCGCTCTAAAAATAAATAATAAAATACTTAAAAACAGAGAGAGAGAAAAGTATAACTCCCATTTCAGTATTCAAAGATACTGAGAGGCGTATCCCCTCAGTATGTGACATCTACCATCATCATACGACGTAACTGGGGGAACAACAGTTTCTGTGTTTGTTTTCCTATGGATAAGGGAAACCACACTTAGCCCCTCATAGTGGTAAGCCTCAAAGCCTCTTGCAGGTCCCAAATGTCTGCCAGGTGCTGCTGCTGCTGCTGCAACCCCTTTTTGTTCTTTTGCATTTAAGCTTCTCTCCTTCTTCGCTGGCAAGAAGTACCCCTCACCACCTTTGGGGTTCTTCTGCTTTGCCCATTCCACCCCTACTACCAAACCTAGTTTCAAAGCCACAGAATCTCCCCAACCCCGATTCCTCCCTGCACTGAAAAGACAAGCACAGATATTTTTCTGTTTTTTAAGACTTTAACTGATAATGACTTCTGGGAAAATCCTAAAGGTGCCAGAACACTAGTCCTATGAAATGGTGAAGGCTTCAGATATCTTCTCTCCCTTTATGCTCTCAGTGCGGAGCTCAGAAAAGTCCTCCTCCTTCTCTTCCTTCAGATCACACCTCTGATGGAGGCCCTCTCTTCTAAAACGGCCAACACTTCCAAGAGGCCCTCAATTAGTCCTGATGCTGCAATCAAAGCAGAGCCCTTATCTGCTCCCTTTCTTTCATAGAGAATCAATTTACATTTCTAAGAACATGCAAAGCAGAAGATAACCAGTTGAGTTGCTAAGCATCAACCCTTCTTAGCAATAACTAACGTTTTATCATTATCCTCCAATCTGCAGCCAGAGTAACCTTTAAAAATGTAAATCTAAAATATCACTACTCTGTTTACAGTGCTTCAGTGGCCTCTCAGTGAAATCATGATAGTTCTCACCGGGGCTCCCAAGTCCTTTCTAAACTGGCTCAGCTTACCTGTACAGTCTCATCTCTCATACTTCCCATTTTTCCTTTCCCTTTTTTGAAAGTTCCAGCTTAATAATTGAAGTGCCTTTTCCTTGCTCTCCCCTCTACTCCACTTCCTCCCAACTATTATCCCAGGAAGTGTAACAGCAAGTGCAAAGGCCCTGCGGTGGATGCACGCACAGCGTGTGCAGCTGTGAGGCCACCAGCTGAGAGGCAGTCCGTGGGATCAGTGCCAGAACTCAGGCTTTTACTCCAAGTGAGATGCAAAACCATTGGAGAGTTTTCTGGAGGAAAGTAACATGCTCTGTTATCATACATAATTTGTCACACAATTTATCACTCCAACAGGGACATTTTGGTGAACAATGGAGGGTGCTTTAATAGTTAACTCAGGACAATAAGCATCAACAAGACCTTAATTTTAAAAGGCTTCTGAACGGAGCCAGATAGAAGGGATTCCTCTGGACAAATGTGGAACAATTTTATCAAAATATATAGTGATAATAAAAGCCTAATTTCCTGGTAATAACCTGTTGCACAAACTAATCTGAGGCTACATTGATAAAAATAAAGAAATAAATAAGGGAAAGCTCTTTGAAAGCCAACTAATAAATGTAGAAGGAAAGACATGATTAGAAAAATCATCGTTTAGCAACCATCATAAAGATAATTGATTAGGTGAAGAATAATTAATAAATGCTAAAACTGGTGGAAGTTTGAAAATAGGATATTTCCATAGTCTCAAAATATCTCCTCAAGTTTCAGGGGAAAAGGGGAAGGGTTTATAGGAATAAAGTTAAAAGACACATGGATAAAAACCAGGGGGAGGGTGGTAATGGGAGGGAAGTTGGGAGGGAGAGGTGGGTGGGCTGGATTGGGAGTAAAGGGGAGAAAACTGTAGTTGAACAATGATTAAAATAAAATTAGCCCTGGCTGATGTGGCTCAGTGGGATTAAAATAAAATTAAAAAAAAAAATAAAGAAAAAAATATCTCCTCAAAAAAATCAAGTCAATTCTTCTAAAAGATCAACAAAACTGACAAACTTATAGCTAGACTGTCCAGGAAAAAAAGAGAAGACACAGAAAAATAAAATCAGAAATGAAAGTATGCTATTACTACCAAACTTATAGAAATGAAAGGATTATAAGAGAAAACTATAAATAATTTATACCCAACAAATTAGATAACCTACATAAAACAAATTTTTAGAAACACACGAAGTACCAAAACTGACTAAAGAAGAATAAAAAAGTCTCAATAGACCATTTATAATGAAATTGGATCGGCAACCAAAAACCTCTCGACACTGAAAAATTCTAGGACCAGATGCCTTCACTGGTGAACTGTATCAAACACTTAAAGAATTAACACCAATCTTACTCAAACTCTTCCAAAACAGAGAAGAGGAGGTGTTGGGAACCGCCCTGCCTGGTATTAGAACATGTAACCCCCGCCTAGGCTGAGGCTGAGGGAACGGCCTTGGAACCATAAGCCAGCAAGGAGACAAAAGCTTATCTCCTTTTACTGCACCCTGCCTGGACCCCAATGCTCTGTCGGTTAGCCAATGACGGGTAAGATTCCCCAAGGGGGGAACGACCTAAGACAGGCACGATCATGTGGGAGGCCCCCAAGGAAGGACTTTGGGGGCTACAGCAAAAGGTGGTGATGGACCCTCACCCCGCCCCCCACCGCCACCAGCTTTGACAAAGCCTGAGTGCTCATTCCATCCGCGAGAAAATCTCCTTATCTCTTGGTTGCCTTAGTTCCCCTTGCTCCACCTAAGCCTGAAACAATGACAGGGCGGTGCAGCCCTGTACTAGAAACGGCAGGTTCCCCCAGTGATCAGGCCTAAGAAAGAATATGTAAAATCCTGTGAAACCTGCTTTGTTTAGAATGCTCCCGGTTGAATGAGAAGGATCCAAGGAGGAAGTAAGTTCGTTCCTCAAAGTTTTATACCTCTTTGACCGTGACTCAAAGTAGGCTCTCAGAGTTCCTTGTTATTTGATCCTTACTTCCCTGCAATGAGTAATGAGCTTTACCTGAATTCTTGTACAAACGAACCCAATAAAAAGCCTGGTGGGACAGAAGAACGCATGCCCTCCCCAAGAGAGGGTGGCCAAGGCGCTTTCCACTTGGAGAGTGGCCCCTCCGTCCCTACTTCTCCACAGAAAATTGCCTATTTCTGTGTATGTTCATTTCTCGTGTGTCAACGAGCCATCCGCAGCGTTCCGCGGTCACTGCCAGTCGGTGATCACGCATCAAGGAGGGAACACTTCCTCACATTCTATGAAACCAGCGTTATTCGGAAAGCCCAATGGGGGAGATCACGAGAAAAGAACACTGCAGACCAAGTCTCTTATGAATAAAGACACGAAAGTCCTCAACAAAATACTAGCAAACTGAATCTGACAGTACATTAAAATGATTGTAAACTATGACCAAGTAGGATTTATCCCAGGAATGCAAGGTAGTTCAACATAAGGAAATCAATCAATGAAATACTTCACATAATCATCTCAACAGAAAAGACTATACAAAATTCAACACCCTTTTATGATTAAAAAAAAAAACAAAAACAACTCAGTAAAACCTTGATGACATGCTAAGTGAAATAATGCAACCAAAAAGGACAAATTTACGTGACTCTGATTATGTGAGGTTCTGGGAACAGTCGAGTTCACACAGACAGAAAGTCGAGGGGGGGCTGCCGGGGCGGGGGAGTGGTGATCAGTGGGTACGGAGCTGCAGTTTGGGAGGACGAAGAGGCTCTGGACATGGATGGCGGTGATGACTGCACAACTGAATGTGCGTAATGTTACTGAACTGTACGCTTACAAATAGCTAAAATGATAAATTTTATATTATGTGCATTTTACCATAAACACACACACACACAGAGCAAACTAGGATTAGATGAAAATGTCCTTAACACTAAAAGGGTATTATGAAAAACCCAACTCTCAGTGATGAAAGACTAAAAGCTTTCTCTCTGAGATCAGCAGTAATACCAGGATGGACTACTGCTATTCAACATTGTACTGGAAATCCTAGTTAGAACGATTACGCAAGAAAAAGAAATAAGAGATATACAAATTGGGGAAAAAAAGAACTTTTTCAAGAATGTGAAAAGACGACCTACAGAATGGGAGAAAATATTTGCAAAGCATACATCTGATGATGATCTAGTATCCAGAATATATAAATAACTCTTACAACACAACAACAAAAATGACAACAACCCAATTTAAAACTGGGCAAGGTGGGCGGGCTTCTGGTCAAGACAGTGGTGTAGGTTAATGTAGTAGTTGCCTCCTCCCACAACCACATAAAAATTACAGCTAACCTACAGAAATACCATCATTCAGAACTGCCAGAAACTGAGCTGAATAGAAGTTCTACAACTACAGAACTAAAGAAGAAACCACACTGAGACTGGTAGGAGGGGTGGAGAAGCTGACCAGCTGGTCTCACACCCACGTATGGTGGGTAAAAACCAGGAGTGATGTCACAGCTGAAGAACAAGGGTGCCAGCCCCACATCAGGCCCCCACAGCCCAAGGTTCCAATGCCAGGGAGATAAGTCTCCATAACTTCTTGCTGTTAAAAAAAGCAAGGACCAAGGTCAAGGAAGACAAAAACTTCTGGAGTCCCAGGCAGTTCCTCTTAAAGGATCCACACATGAACTTAGACTCATTCCCTCTGAGCTCAAGCACAGGGGCAGCAGCTTGAACAGCACCAGTGGCATATGGGGAGGAAATGAACTGTTTGACATCAGGGTGAGAGCTAGGAGGCAGCTCTCCCCCAGAAACAGGCACTGGCAGAGACAGTTGTTCTTTTGATGAGTCCACCTCTCACAAAGCCAGCAGGCAGGCACCTTATCTGAGATCAACCAACCTAACTCATGCTATTTGCTCCGCCCTGGTGATTCCCTGAGACCCTACCCCACCAGACTTTCAGGCCCTCTCAAGCTGTTTCCAGTGGTTATTCCTGACAAATAGCTTGTCTTGGCTCATGCTTCAGATTTCCCTAAATTCTCTCAAGCAAGCAGCATCTGACCTTAACAAGCCCCATTCTCTTCGTAAATGGCCCCAGGTCCAGAACTAGCAGCAGCCGGCTTTGGTTCACAGCTTGGCCTCACCTGGGCACCTCCAAGCCCAGCACAAGTAGCAGCCATCTGCAGATAGCTTATGCCAGGCAGCCCCAGGAAGAAGAGAGGCAGTGGCTGACCTTGGCTGACCTCCCAGGAGGCCCAGAGCCAGCACACCTAGTAGAGTTACAGGCCACATCAGAGTACCACCACCCAACCATCTCCACCAGCAACACCTTCAAGGGGCAGACTCAGCAGGCATTAGAGCCCTGCTGAAGTACGTCCTGTTCTGTGTAGTGGGCCCCTGCCTAGCCGATCCTCCACAGTGGTCAGAGTTGGTGGTTGGTAGTCAGTGTCACAGCCAGTCCTTGCAGCTGACTGGCCTGGGTAAATCCCTCCTATAGGTGTGCTAATAGCAATCAAGAACCAACTATAAGAGGAGGGTGTACACAGCCCACAGGGTACTTGAGTACTGAGATTAGGTAATGGGAGGCTGTGCCACTGGACCCTACAGGACACCTACTACATTAAGCCACTATAGCAAGCCTGGGAGACATAGCAGGTGTAGCTAATTCATAGAAACAAACACAGGAAGGCTGCCAAAATGAAGAGACTAAGAAATATGGCCCAAATAAAATCACAGAAAAAAAAAAAAAAACTCCAGAAAAAGAACTAAACAAGATGGAGACAAGCAACCTAATTTACCAGATGTAGAGTTCAAAACACTGGTATAAATTTGCTCAATAAACCTAGAAAGAACCTCAGCAGCATAAAAAAGATTCAGTCAGAAACGAAGGATACACTAACTGAAGTAAAGAATAATTTACAGGGCATCAATAGTAGAGTAGAGGAAGCTGAGAATCAAATCAGCAATTTTAAACATACAGAAGAAAACAATACCAAATTAGAACAGCAAGAAGAAAAAAAAATTTTTTTTAAAAAGAGGATAGTGTAAGGAGCCTCTGAGCAACTTCAAGTATAACAACATTTGTATCATGGGGGTGCAGGAAGAAGAGAGAGAGCAAGAAATTAAAAACCTATTTGAAAAAATGACAGAAAACTTCCCTAACTTGGTGAAGGAAATAGATGTAAAAGCCCAGGAAGTGCAGAGAGTCCCAAACAAGATGAACCCAAAGAAGCCTGCCCCAAGATATATCATAATTAAGATGTCAAAGGTTAGATACAAAGAAAGAATCTCAGAAGCAGCAAGAGAAAAGCAGTTAGTTACCTATACAGTAGTTCCCATGAGACTGTCAGCTGATTTCTCAAAAGAAACTTTTCAGGCCAGAAGGGATTGGCAAGAAATATTCAAAGTGATGAAAAGCAAGGACCAACAACCAAGATTACTCTACCCAGAAAAGTTATCATTTAGAATGAAGGACAGGTAAGAGCCTCACAGACAAGAAAAAGCTGAAGGAGTTCATCACCACCAAGCCGGTATTATTATGAAATGTTAATAGTGTCTTCTTTAAGATCAAAAATGTGAACAATAAAATGGCAATATATATCTATCAACAATTGAATCTAAAAAACAAAATAAACGAACAAGTGGAACAGAAACAAAATCATGAATACAGAGAACGTTTTGATGACTGTCAGACGAGAGGACAGGTTGGGGGAATGGGTGAAACAGGCAAAGGGATTAAGAAGCACAAATTGGTTGTTACAGAACAGTCATGAGGATATAAAGTCCTGAGGAAGGGGGGGGGCTGAATGGAGGGGAGTAAAGAGGGAAAAACTGGGACAGCTGTAATGACATGAAAAATAAAATATAATTTAGAGAACACTGGGCAAGGGACTGAACAGACACTTCTCCAGAGAAGACACACGAGTCATTCAAATGGTCAACCAGCTCATGAAATGATATTCAACATCGTGGACTTTAAGGAAATGGGGGAAAAAACCACAATGAGATACTAGTTCAGACTCAGCAGGATGGCTTCAATTTAAAACAAAAACAACAACAAAAACTGCCCCAGGTGGCTCAGTTGGCTGGGTGTTGTTCCACAAAGCAAAAGGTCCCAGGTTCAATTCCTGGTCAGGGCATGTGCCTGGGTTGTGGGTTGGGTCCCCTGTTGGGGTGCATATGAGGGGCAACTGATCCATGTCTCTCTCCCCCTCTTTCTCCCTCCCTAGCCCTCGCTCTAAAAATAAGTAAAATCTTTTTTTTAAAAAATTGAAAAAAAATGTTGGTCAGAATGTAGAGAAACAAAAACCCTTGTACATTTTCGGTAAGAATGTAAAGTGGTTCAACTGCTGTGTAAAATAGCTTGGCGGTTCTTGAAAAAAATTAAGCATATACTACACACTGAATGGCCAAAATCTGGAACACTGACAACAGCAAATGCTGACAAGGATGTGAAGCAAAAGGAACTCTCACTCATTCCTGATGGGAAGCAAAACAGCACATCCACTTTGAAGAACATTTTGGTGGTTCCTTACAAAACTACACATACTCTTACTATATGACCCAGCAATAATACTCAATGATATTTACCCAAAGCAGTTGAAAACTATCTTCACACAAAAACCTGCACATGGATGTTTATACCAGCTTTACTCATAACTGACAAAACTTGGAAGAAACTAAGATGTCCTTCAGTAGGTGAATGGATAAATAAATCCTTCCAGACAATGAAATATTATTCACTGCTAAAAAGAAATGAGCTATAGAGCCATAAGAAGACATGGAGGAATATTAAATGCATATTACTAAGTGAAAGAAAAGTCTACATATTGTATGATTCCAATTATATGATACCCTGGAAAAGACAAAACCATGGAGACAGTAAAAAGATTAAAAGTTGCCAGCCCTGGCCAGTGTGGCTCAGTTGGTTGGAACACAGTCCTGTACACCAAAAGGTTGGGAGTTCAACTCCTGATCAGGGCAATTACCTAGCCTGACTGTTTAATATCCAATGAGGGTGTGTATGGGAGGTAACCAATCAATGTTCCTCTCTCGATGTTTCTCTCTCTCTTCCTCCCACTCTCTCTCTCTCTAAACTCAATAAACACATTTAAAAATGAAAACAAAAAGATTAATAGCTGCAAGGGATGGGAGTGGGGAAATGAACAGGCAGAACATGGAAGATTATTAGGGCAGCGAAATTACTTCGTATTGACATGATGGATACAAGTCATTATAAATTTGTCTAAAACGCTAGAATGTACAACACCAAGAGTGAAGAGTGAACCCTAAAGTAAACTATGGACCCTGGGTGATTATGGTGTGTCAGTGTGGTTCAGCAATGCAGGTCCAGTTACCACCCTGGTGCGGGATGTTGACAGTAGGGGAGGCTTTACATGGATGGAGGCAGAAGGTATGTGACAAATTTCTGTATCTTCCTCTATTGCTATGAACCTAAAACTACTAAAAAAAATGGTCTTTAAATTACAAAAAAAAGTTAATCGAAGAATTAAAAGTTAATCATAATCACTGATATGACCCATCAATTCCAATTCTAAATATATACCCAAGAGAAATGAAGACACGTCTAGTGCAGCAGAGTGACTACGGTCAGTGACAATGTGTTGCACATCTGAATGTTGCTAACACTTCCTGTACCTATGTACAGTGACAGATGGTAACTGGACTTATTGTGGTGACTGTTTCACAAATACACCAAATCATTACATTGTACACCTGAAACTGATCAATATAATATGTCAATTATACCTCAGTAAAAGGAAAAAATGTCTACACAGAAACTTGTACATGAATGTTTATAAACATTTGTTGTCATTTCCTTCATAAACACAAGGCTATGTTACGGTTATTCATAAAAGTCAAAAAGTAGAAATTACCTAAATGTCCATTGAGAGATGAATGGATAAACAAATTGTGATATGTACAACGGCATATGACTCAGCCATAAAAAAAGAATGAAGTACTGAAGTATTAATACATGGTGCAATGTGGACAAACCCTGAAAACTCATACTAAGTGACAGAAGCCAGACACACACAGTCACCCCTCCTATGTGAACTGGCCAGAACAGATCAATTCAGAGACCTGATGCATATTAGTGGTTACTAGGGAGACAGGGGAGGGGGAGTGAGAAGCACTGTTGAACGGGCAGAGGGTTTTCTTTGGGGGGCGATAAGTAGAAAACTAGAACTAGAGGTGGTGGTTGCACAACACTGTGAACACATTAAATACCACTGAGCCCTTCGCTTTAAAATGATTACTTGCATGTAATGTGAATTCCACTTCAACTTAAAAAATGAGGAAAAGGTAAAATCTTAAAACAAAATTTAAACTTTACTTTTTTAACAACTGTTCTATTGAAATACAATTCATATGTGATACAATTCACTCATTTAAAATGTACAATGCAATGGTCTTTAGGTAGTCAGAGCAGCGCAACCTCACAGCTTTAGAACCTTTTTATCGCCCCTCCCCAAAACAATGGGACCCATTAGCGGTCACTCCCCATTCCCTCCTCCCTCACAGCTCTAGTCAACCACTGATCTACTTCTTGTCTCTAGAGATCTGCCTGTTCTGTACATTTCATCGAAATGGAATCTTATGTTAGGTGGTCTTTTGTGACCGGCTTCTTTCACTCAGCATATTTTCAGGGAATCCCCTTTATTTTAACCATAAAGTTTGTGCCATGTATTAAAATGTAAGGAAAAAAGTAAGAAGCAAGAATAATATTAAAGGACTACTTATGAAAAGAACATTACTGAATATAATGGCAGACCAAGAATCAAAAAGAGGAATCCAGTTAAGATGAATTTTCATAAAATAGAAATCAACAGATTTGAAACAAAATCATTCAAGTAAACAAACTAGGCTAAAACAAATACATTAGGGAAAGAATTTTACAAAACAAATGATTGTCGAAGAGAACACTTTCCCTAATTGAAGGTGTAAAAAATGCAATCACAAGGTCTAATTAAAAGGAGAGACAGGAAGAGCAAAAAACCATGACCTCCATCTATAAACACTCCGCTAGTCAGTGTCTCTTGAAATGTAGTTCCTGGGCTGCCTGAATCAAAATCATCTAAGAACTTGTTTTTAAAAAATCAGATTTCTGGACTGTGTCCCAGATAATCACCAACTATGGGACCCTGGAAACTACATTTAATAAGTACTCCAGATAACTCTCTTGAAGAGTAAAGTTTGGGAAGTAATATCTAATTAACACAAATTAATGCATTAAATGTATGCAAGAGCCAAAAGAATAGTGACAAGAACGAAATGCATGAAAAAGGTGAAAAAACAAAGTTAAAATTTGGCACACTGTGCTTTTGAGAAAACATAAAATAACGTTTGAAAACTCTTGTGGATTTGATGTTGGGAAAAAAATCTAAATGTGTAAAAAAAGCCAATCTTACTAATTCCTACGAAGACCACACAGGGTATAACATAGCACTCATCAACAGAGGGTCATGTAGCAGAAAGGGTACATAGTGGACACGCAAATGTTTGTTGACAATGTTAACTATTTTTATAACAACTACAGTTATGATTAAGTATCTCCATCCTAAACTCTGATAACCTTGATGAAAAACAAGCTCTGATGTGATGATCTCCGCGTGAACAGCATAAATCACCGAGCACTACACCAGATGCCAATGTGCAAGGCCAGACATTCACATTCCGACCTAGTCAGTCTCTATCTTTATGGTCAGACTTATGTAAACAAGGACAGGGAAAACCAGAGTTAAACTCCTCAAGAGCATTGCGTGACAGAACTCAGATTTCCTTGAAAATCACAAAAATGTGTATACACAGCTAGCCTTCATTATTCTGACTGTAAGCAGAGATTCCTGAAGGTGAAGTATTTACTAAGCTGTAACTGATAATTTTACTTCAACAAGGAAAGTCCATTTTAGTTTTACAGGGATAAAGAGAGCAAATTTACCTTACTTAACTCTCAAAGGATCTCAATACTGTACCAGAATACAAAATTTAAAATTGTGCAGTTTCCCCATAAAAAGCATCTTTCCCCAGAAATCCAATTAAAGTGTTAAGTTCTAAAGTGTCTTAGGGAGGAGGTTGGGGGCTGGGTGAAGAAGGTGAAAGAAGTAAGGGGAAAAAATCTCAGACGGGGGCAACACTACGGTGATTACCAGAGGAAAAGGAGGGTGGGGAGGTAGAAGAGGGTAAAGGGGGATAAATGGTGATAAAAGAAGACTTGACTTGGGGTGGTGAACACACAATATGCAGATATGTACTGTAGAACTGTACACCTGAAAGCTATATAACTTTATTGACCAACATCACCCCAATAAATTCAGTAAAAATAAAGTCTCTTTCGACTTACTTAGATTAAGCCTTATAACACATTTGGAAACCCAATTATATTCTATCTAACCCTAAAATGCAGATGTTTCAACATTTCCAGACATGATTCTTGCACATCTTATAAATGAAACAAACCGCACTGTGGGATGAAGGAGCTGATGCATGCAAATAAATTACATGGAAGAGTAATGATGCTTTCAAAAGGCACTTTTATTTATTATCAACATTTGGCTTGATACGGAAAGGTCTAGAAGTATCTAAAAGCTCTCTTTGACTCTTTTCATTTCACAGCTATGTTTCAAAACCCGGTAGAATTAAGCAAAGCCTTAAAAGGACGCTAACATACAGACGTGTGGACTTCTTCACCCAGGTCTCACATTTCCTTCCAACGAGCAGTCAACCAATATTCATCATTAAGACCTAGCTTTCAACTCCCCAAGTCCCTAAATGGCCTCTTCTTCGTACAAGTCCAGTCCAACCTACACACACACACACACACACACACACACAACACGAGTCTCCAAGTCTCTCACACAGGCACAACAACCTCTCAACATTTATCTGGCTGCTAATCAAGGGCCATTCTTCCTTCTTCTACTGACCCTGCAAACTTGACACTGCCTGCAATCTCTTGTTCCATTTCTCAAAACACTCACAACTCAAAGCAACGAAAGAAACAAGTCCCTTTTCCCTAAACGCAGACAGCTTCTTTAACTCTGGACACTACTCTGCCTCCCCCCCACCCACCCAACCGCCACCCCTACTCTCTAACCTGCCTTTGTTATTCAGAAAGTGCAGGGTCTGGGAAAGACCTCACTCACCTCATGCTATAGGCACCAGCACCCAGTTCCTGGCCGATCCCGGACAGACTAGCATCAAAGTCCTGCACCAGCCCGGATTCAATCACTTCATCGGCCAGAGGCAGCTTCAGAGCCCAAGCCATCCTGGCTCCTTCCTTGCCCCAGGCGACGCTGGTTCTTGCACAAAGGTGAGCAGTGTGATTCTACCCAACGGGGGCAAGGACTGTAGGAAACTCCAAACCAAGATCTCCCACGCAGTGCCCACCAGCACCGCCCCCCCAAGCCCTCCCGCACTAATCTCCCGTACCCTTGGCTCCTCGATCTGGGCTTCCTCGACTTCCAAAGTCCCTTCCACCCAGCGCTCTGCAGCCGCGTGAGGGCCCTTTTACTTAATTATTCTAGGCTGCCCAGAAGCAGTCCTGGACTTCCACACTCCCACTCTCTGGGCTCTCCCCTTTTGCTTGTGGTGGTCACTCGCTGCTTCCCAAAAAGTCCAACAGCAGCGACCCACCGCCTAAAAGGCGCTCCCAGGTCGCTTTCGCACCTTTTCACCCCGCCCCTCGCCGCCAAGAACCCCCTCCCTCCCGGGACCCACTCTCCCTTTCCCCTCCAGGCCTCGCTTCCGGTCAGCCCCTAGATCACTTCCGGCCAACCCCACGGCTCTTAGAACCAAATCCAGGTTTCCGCTCAGCCTATTCCCTGACTTCTGCAGCCCCCCCACGGCCTCGAAACATGGAAGGGGAAAGTCCCACACGGGTATGAAGCCCGGAGTCTTCAGGCTCCTCCACCGCCCGCGGCTCCAACGCCAACCAATCATGGCGCCCTCTTCCTAGGCTTGTCCGGCGAACATGACGTCACTCTAACGTCCACCAATGAAAAAGAGACTTCGTTGGCCTCGGCAGTGCTGATAGGTCAGCTACGCCACGGCCTCCCGCCCCGAAAATGGGTTGGGCCATGTGGGAGGGGATGTGGTGTGCGTCAGGTGTCTTGGTTTAAACGTCTCTCCCCGTCAGTACCTGCGATTTGTTTCCGCTAGGTACCGAGACAGCTTCTTGAAGCGTGGGTGGAGCCTCCGCTCTAGTTTTAGCGAACCCACACCCACCCCTGACGACTCTGGGCCGTTTCCCAGACGCTGCCTACCCACGTTCGTTTGCTCCTGGGATTCTCCTTAAACTCACCACTCTGGAGGTCAGGACTCTGCTTAAGCCCTACTCCCTCCATGGTCTTCCTTTCTTCTGCATTCTTCCTAATGCGTTGGAACAGGAAAGCATAAAATAGGTGAAAATGTGGTTTTTAAAAGGTAGTGGTCTAGCCCTGGCTGGTATGGCTCAGTGGATTGAGTGCCTAGCCAGCGAACCAAAAGGTCGCTGGTTTGACTCGCAGGCCCTGCACACGGCCTGGGTTGCGGGCCCAGTCCCCAGTTGGGGGCGTGCGAGAGACAGCGGAGAGAGAGATCTATCACACGTCGATGTTTCTCTCCCTTCCCTTCTCTGTAAAAATAAATAAATCTTGAAAAAAGAGAAAAGGCTCTGGTCTGAATGAAGATCAGGATTTGGGTTTGCGTCTTCACTTACTAGTTTGGTGACTTCGGAACAATCGCTTAACTCACTGAAATTTAATTGCCTCATTTGAAATGGGATAATCGTGCCTGCTCCACCTTCCTCCTTTGAGGATTAAATAGTAATGTTCATAGTTTTTTGAGCAACACCTATATACCAGGAAATTTTGTTACCGTATCAGTAATCCTCAAGACAATCTTGAACTAGAATTATAATTCTAAAGGTAAGTATTGTGACCCTCATTTTATCAATAAGGAGCGGGGACTAAGGTCTTAAATTGTCTCAAGCTAAATTGATGTACCAATTTCGAAGCCTGACATTTTTCACTACAATACATAGGCTACTTGCGAAAGGATTGGCTTATCGTTGTAGTCCATTATTGAATTTTTACAATCTGCCTTTTTCACTAGACTGCCATCTCCTAAAGAACAGAGAAGACACCTTTTACAGGCTTCTGTTCTAAATATCTTCTAATACAGTTCCTGCATCCAACAGGACTTTTTTTAAACAAAAATGCTCATTGAATTAGAAAAGGAAAGAGCTGCAGGAAAGAGGTTGACATAAAGTCGACAGCATGCCCCCAGTTTCAGCCACTGGCTTCTTTTTTTGAGGGCTCTAGGCTTCTCCATCTTTTTCCTTAAAGAGGCCTGACATCCAAGTCTTGGTTCACTCTCGTGTCAGTCAGTATCTCTTCGAGCCATATTTTCTTCCCTGAAGCCCGTGTTATCTCAAAACATATGCCTTTGGCTAAAGGAATGGGTCCTGAGCTCAGGCACTGAAAGACAGATGTCATAATCAAAACCCTTTGTATTCAAGTATTATGTCCAAAGTATTTTTAAACATCTATTAGGTAGAACTACTCCTTGTTTGAATAATAGTTCCATCACTAGATACATAATTTTAGGCAAGTAACTTTACGTCTCTGAGAATTAGTATTTTAATTCATAAATTTATGAAAATAACACCCCTCCTAAAATTGTTGGGAGGATTAAATGAAGTGTCAAGAGGTCAATAATTATTATTACATACTAATTATTCAATAAACGTTAACTTCAGTCTCCCACTTGCCAATTTTCACTTTTCTGTTAAGATTGGGTCAGTAGTATTGTCCTATTTAAAAACATTAAATGACATTATAGGATATGTTATGGGTTTAGTAGCACTTTAACATATATTCTTATTTAATCCTCCCAGAAGTTTTTGTTTTGCATTTCTTTAATATGAAGATACAGGCTAAGGGAAAGCAGAGTGATTAAGCAGACTACAACCTCTCTAGAAATTATCCTGAAAATTGTTCTGTGATTCAACGACTTCACCCTACATGTATACGCTAGAGAAGTCTTGCACATACGAGTACATACCAGGAGACTTGCCAGAGAATGTTCATGGCAGCATTTTTAATAGCAGCAGGACATGAATAAATCAATCCTAGAATTGAGGTGGGGGTGTACAAAAGTCCTCATACAGTGTAACGTCACTTTCTAAAGATCAAAACCCAGCAAAATTAAGCAATCCATCATCATTTAGGGAAATACACATTCCTTTAAAATATACACACTAGATCAGGGCTGTCAAACTCATTTTCACCGGGGGCCACATCAGCCTTGCAGTTGCCTTCTAAGTGCCGAATGTAATTTTAGGGCTATATACATGTAACTACTCCTTCACAGTTAAGCGAGAGCTCGGCGCTACTGCTGGGTAGAAACAAGGTGGAGGGCCGGATTCAGCCTGCGGGCCTTGTGTTTGCCACCTGTGTTCTAGATGGTCACTTTAAGGAAAGGCAGGTGAGTGGGGTAGGAAAAGGTCTGAAAAGTAACTTCAATAGTGTAATAGGTCCTGGCTAGTGTGGCTCAATGGATTGAGTGCTGGCCTGTGAACCAAAAGGTTGCTGGTTCCATTCCCAGTCAGGGCACATGCAACTGGGTTGCAACGCCCAGTTGGGGGTGTGTAAGAGTCAACCAATTGATGTTTCTCTCATACATTGATGTTTCTCTCCCTCTTTTTCTCCCTTCCTTTCCCTCTCTGTAAAAATAAATAAATAGCCCTGGCTGGTGTAGCTCAGTGGATTGAGCGCGGGCTGCAAACCCGGCATCGCAGATTCGATTCCCTGTCAGGGCACAAGCCTAGGTTGCAGGCCATGTCCCCCAGCAACCACACATTGATGTTTCTCTCTCTCTCTCTTTCTCCCTCCCTTCCCTCTCTAAAAATATAAATAAATAAAATCTTTAAAAATAAATAAATAAATAAATAAATAAATAAATAAAATCTTTAAAAATAACAGTGGTAATAGTTTACTCAAGTTAAGTGGTAGGTCCATGGGTGATTGTTTCATCATTATGCTTCATAACTTACAAAAAATGTATCATTGTATAGGTAACAAATGTTACATAAACCAGCAGCTGCGCCAGAAACTACATTCCTGGTCCCTGATTCTCTTAGCTGGGCTTTGTCTACAGCGATGCCTCCCTGCTGCTGGTTCAAGTTCCTAGAAACCACAGAGACATACAGCAAATAGTAACTAATACTAATGACAGTCTCATATTTACTGACCCCTTCCTAAGTGCCAAGCCTTGACTAGGTGCTTTATGTATATAATCTCATTTCATCCTCACATCACCTCTCCAAGGAAAGCACCATTTCTAGATTAATTTTGTAGATAAAGAAACTGAGGCTTAGGAAAGTTAATTGGCTAGTTCATGGTCACCCAGCTTGAGCATTAAAGCCCGACTGACTGACATGCCGAGCCAGTACAGAAGTCTGGGCATCTAGCCATCACGGTACTCTGTCCCTGTGGATGTTCTGACCTAAGAAAGACTTATTTCCTGTGTGCTCACTCTCTTTAGAGATGAGTTTGAAGCTTGTGGAGGTCAGAATATTGAATTTTCAGATAACTGTGCCCATGAAGGAATACTGGACAACACATATCTTTTCATATGCAGAAAAATAGCTCATAAAACGTTGGGAAGAGATGACTGTGCCATCTCTAGAAATTCCATGGAGCTCTGTACTCTGGGAAACATTTAGAAAAGGACAGACATGTACTTCTTGGAAATGTTTGAGTCTATATTTAAATTCTGAACCAAAATAAAGACTTCACAAAGGTTTTCTTTACCTTTATTCTAATTAATTCTAAAATAATCTGAGGTGAGGGGCCCAAACCTTGGCTTCTCCCAGTTGGAGTGTGATCGGCCTTGAGATTTATGTCCTGGAGGGGAGAAGTCCCTTGAAATTCTGTGCCTGGGGGGAGTGGACTTTTTCCTTCCTCTCCCTTCCCCAGTGTTACTAAGAGTGAAATCCAAATGCCGTGGCTGGAGACAGGGATTTCAGGAACAACCCTGAGGGGGTTCTGCCTCCAGTAAAAGATCACCAGTGTCCCCTGAAAATCCAGCAACATCTGTCAATAACCCAAACTTTTGTGTTTATAAATTCATCCCACAATAAAAATCCTGACTCCTGTTAGATGTAATAAATGTGACTAATTAACCAGAGCACCTGTGGCACAGAGTTCCAAAACCCTTTTTCTAGACCACTGGGTGAAGTTAAGACTCATTGTGAAATGTTCTTTTCCCTAGATTAAATCTTGAAACTGGACTGTTTAGATGGAACTAGCAGAGTTTACCCCGGTATGTGGAAATCCTATGAAAAAGGTCAGGACAGATGGCAACCCCCAGGTGCCACCCTGTGTAGGGTGGGGCTAAGCACACAGACTTCAGAGATAGCTCACCTGGGGTCAAGACTTGGTGCTGCTGCTCACAAGCAAAGCAACTTTGAGTCAGTTTCTCATTTTTCCCCATGCCTCAGTTTCTTACCTGTGAAATGGGTATCATAATAGCTCTTACTTTATGAAATGACATGAGGATTAGCTGAAATAATGCATGGCAAATGCTTAGGAGAGTGCCTAGCACAAGAGATAAGTGAGGGTTAGTATTGTGATTGACAAAAAGGGGACCCTAGCACCTGTCTTGCCTACCTATCAGTGCCTGTTGCTGGGGTCCCAGGCCAGTCACTGGGCGTTTTCCTCTAAGTACAAGAGGAAACCATTATCCAGGCCAGCTTTTTTTTTTTTTTTTTTTTACTGTAAAGCTAGACTGACCATCTAGCTTTACGTTTTTGCATCTTCTTACACCCCACACAGACTGTGAGGCCCACCTGGTCTTTTTTCTTTGAAGGACCCTGCAGTTGGGAGGAAAGGAAATCAAACGTTTTCTCACCCACACTTTCCAAACAATACCAGATTCCCTTCAACTCCCATCTGCAGCCCAGAACTGTCCCATATCCTCTCTAGTTCAGAAAAGCTCAGTCCCCCTTTACTGCCATACACAGCACACTGGACATCTGTGATGCTGTGGTTTACAAGAAATACGTATGTTAAATACAATGGCATTATTAGTACTAAAAGTCCATGGTACTGAGGCAGGATAGTGAGACACTAGGAAAATTTCTTGGCAAGTGGAATGGGGGAACTGAGACAGCAGAATAAACTGACCAAGCAATTTACAGCCAGATACAGAAAGCCAGAGGTGCCAAGTGATGGGCAAAACTGGTGCCGGACCTTGCCCCAAAGTAGACTTTCTGCCCCTGGCATTTTAGCTAGCCATGTGATTTAGACCCTCTGGCCTTTCCTCCCTGGAGGCAACATCCAGGCCTCAGTTGCATTTCAGCTCCAGGCTCAGAAAAGCAGCAAAACCAGGGGGAGAGATGCCAGGCCAAAGGCAATGACTAATGACCCTGTGCCCTGGCACTGACCAATCAGTGGGGACCATGACCCTGAAAGGGAACACCTGGGAAAGCTAATGAATATTCTGTTGAGATCCTTCCCTAAGACCTCCCCTAAACTACTAGCCTTTAAAGCCTTCAAGAAGGAACCTCTGGGAGCACACCGACACCTTTCCCATCCCCTTCTTCTTCCCCCACAGGCACACACCCCCTAAACTCCAAGAAACCCCATGGGACTTGTAACCCGGGGAGCAGTGGGCAGCGGGAGCGCATCCTAGGCTAACCTCCCCCCCCCCCCGCCCCCTCCCCCCGCCTGTCTCCAACACTCCCTTTTCTCTGACTCCCAAGTGGCTGACAGCAGCCCCACTCTGGCTCACTTCCTTTCTAAACGTATCTAAAGAGCCAAAGCAGCCCCACCTAGTCTCTCTCCTGTTGCTTCCTCTATCCTAGGACCTTCCCTGTTTCACGGTCCTCAGCTTCAGTAAAAGTACTCTCAAATCACATGGCCTCGTGTTGTGAAGTCTTGCCTGCGTGAAGTCAAGAACCCAGGCACTACGGACCGGCCCGAGGCTGAGCCACTCTGGCTTGGTCCCTGTTCAGTAACAATACCACACTTAGCTTTAATACCTGATCTAATTGCAGTTTTAAACTTTCCAAGAAATGTAATCTTAATTAACCTTAACCAGTCTGGAATTTTCCAGTCAAGCACCAGGAAGTTAACCTGTAATACAGGCCCCCTCTGTCCCCCATAAAAAGAAGAGGCAAGACGATCTCCAGGATAAAAACCCTTCTGCTCTCCTTCCTCTAAAGAAACGATGTCCTGGCCCGAGAACAGTCCTCTCTTTACTTCCCCTAGTAGCTCTCTTGCACCCATCTTCCAGTGAAATCCCTCCATTCCATACAACCCCTGGGCGCACCCTTCCAGGTGCCAATGGGGACGCTGATCAATTGAGAATCACTGAATAAAGCCAATTAGATCTTCAAATTCACTGAGTTGAAGTTTTGTTTTTTAACATATATATTCGGTCACTTGCACCACCAAAATATATTTCTCATATATGCTTGGTCTTCATCCATAGTTCCTGACTCACATCTTCCCAAATCCTTGGAATTTCTGAGCTTAAGAGCATTAGGAACATCTTTTGTTACAGCATTTACTCTCTTGTCCTCAGTTCTTGAAAACCTTCAGAGCCATGAAGGTGAAATGGGTCTTGTTTTCATAACAAGCCCCTTTCCACCACAACTAGATCTATGTTAATGAAGGTGATTTTTGGAAAGCACCTAAGGGTGGGGGCTGGTTGCCAGGGGAGCCAACAGTGAAAGAGGGTTGGAAATTTTAGTCACACCTCCTGATGTCTGGGGAGGAGAGAGGGGCTGAGGTTAAATCAATCAGCTACGGCAAATGAATTAATCAATCATGCCTATGTAATAAAGCCCCCATAAAACCCAAAAGGAATCGGTTTGGAGCAGTTCCAAGCTGGGGAACCAGAACACTTCCTAGGGCCATTGTGTCAGGCCCCAAGCCCTCAAGGACAGAAGCCCCTTTGTTCAGGACCTCACCCTATGTATGTCTAAATCGGGGTGTTGTTCACATCCTAAGTACCCTTTGTAAGAGACTGGCAACCGAGTGAGTAAATGGTTTGCCTGAGTTCTGTGAGCAGTTCTCGCAAATTAATGAAACACAAGGAGGGGTTAATTGGAACCTGTGACTTAGAGCCACTTGGTCAGAAGCACAGGTAACAACCCAGACTTGTGATTGGCATCTGGAGTTGGAGGGCATAGTCGGAGCCTCCGATATGCAGTAGGTTGGTCAGAAGGACAGGAAATAACCTGGGCTCTCACCTGGTAACTGAAGTAGAGGGTGGCACTGAGACGCTTATCTGTGGAATCTGATGCTACCTCCAGGTAGATAGTGTCAGAACTGAGCTGAGTTCTTGGACACCCTGCTGGTGTCTGAGAATTTCTTGTTGGCATGGGGAAGCCTACGAACACACACACACACACACACACACACACACACGCGCGCGCGTGTTGGATTTGGGTCCAGGAACCCAAAAGAACAGCCTAGGAATAGAAAGTATGGTTTCTCCACAAACCCACCTCTCTTTCTTTAAAACCTTCCTGGGCCAACTGCCAAAAACCACACACACTGGTCTGAGCCAGCGCTGTCAGCTTCCACCGACTCTTCTGGTGGGATCTGCCTCTCTCCAGTCACCGCCAGCTGCTGCCCAGACTCCATTCACTCCCGTATCACAGTCTAAACCCTGCATAGCTAAGCAGAATTCTACCGGCTTTATCCCAGTAGCCTGAAGTAGCCTCTTACTATTTCCTTGAAGGAGAGAATAGGAAATACATTCAGTCATCTATCTGAAATTTATCAAGCACCTACAATGCGCCCCTGGTCTGGGTACTAAGTCACAGCCTAGTGTGGACAGCTAGCATTAGGGCTGTGAGATCTGGGAGGAGGTAAGTGCTGGCTTTGATCTAATTTTCTGCTCCATTATTTCACAGCGCTGTAAAGCTCCTCCAATCCTTAAGCCTTACATCAGTATCCTAGTCATCTATGGTCCCTTGGGTGGAGATGGGGTGATGGGGCATGATCTAGAACCCAGTACAGTGCCTGGCTCAGAAATTCTGTTTGGGTCCTGGTCAGGTGGTTCAGTTGGTTGAGGCATCATCCTGTACACTGAAAGGTTTTGGGTTCAATTTCTGGTCAGAGCACATACTTAGGTTGTGAGTCCGATCCCCAGCTGTGGCACGTACAGGAGGCAACGGATCAATGTTTCTCACATTGATGCCTCTTTCTCTCCCCCTACCCTCTCTAAAATCAATAAACATCTCCTTGGGTGAGATTTAAAAAAAAAGAAATTCTGTTTGGGTGGAATCAAAGGTGATGGCTTCCTCTCACCAGTTCAGGCTATGGAGTCCAGAGCACATCAGCACCAGGTAGGTGGAGGGGGGAAGAGGGCAGGCTGCAGGGGAGCATGGCATACACCCAGCTCCTGGGAGGCAGACCAGCAAAGAGGACCCATATGACAGCTGTGCTCTCCCAGCTCTGAGCTCACACATCAGGCCTATCCCTCATGTTTGCAGGCCTGGGGAAGAGCAAGTGAAGCCCCACGTACCATATGTCTATATTTTATAAAGTATACACCAAGGTGATCGTGAATGATCTAGAAGCCAGTAATGAATGATAAGCATACCTTCATAACAACCTGGAAGGCCAGGTTTGAATTTACTTTTAAGAGTCCTTGAAGTTCTGTGCTAGAATATTTCCCAGCCCTGGCCCCCAGCCTCTGGCCTGCCCTCTCTGCCCCCTTGCGGCCCCACCTCACATTGCAAAGGGCGTTGTGTGTGTATACAGACTCCAGCCTGGGTATCCGAGTTCCGAGCGCCCAGGTCTCTGACAAACAGCTGCCCGTTGGTCACTCTTGAGCCTAGGAGCACGCACACAACATGTCTGTTGTCAGGACCCAGAGAAGAGGGGCTGAAAAGCAGGCTTGGCCAAGTCCTAGGTACCAGGAGGGTGGTCTAGAAAGAGAAGGGGCACAACCCCTCGACCCTGCTCCCCACGGAGGGGGCGTGGCTGGAGGGCGGGCAGCAGGACCTTCCGAAGTGGGAGTGCGGGGTGTGAAGGGCCTTCACCCTCTTGCAGTGGCTCTTCCAGGCCATTCGCTCCGGCAGCTCAACGATACTTCCCGGGCCTCCCACAGGAAGGCCCGCATGTCCCCACCCTGAGAGGTGGAGGAGAAACATGCAGACCAGTACAGAAGAAAAATACTGCTTATTCCACACAACGACATCCAGTGTTTCTCCCCTTCCCACCCCTCACTCCAGCCCCCAGTTGCTTTGGCCCCATGTCAGGGACAGACAGAACCTCAGCATCAGAGCCTGGCCTGTCAGACCGGATGGGAATCCAACCACAGGAAGATGATTGGGTGTCCAGGGACCCCAAAAAAGGTCAGGGATTCTCATTCCAAATTCAAGTGTGTTCCTCCATCTATTTGCCAGATCCTTTCCCTGGACCTCACCCAGATAAAATGCCATGCATAACGCGGGTTCAAAGCTCTCGGCTAATTAACCAGGCCATAGAAAGTTTTGGTCTTTCTTTTATTTAAAACAAAACCAACAAACAAAACCACAAGCAAACAGTGAAACCAGAACTGCTGTTTCTCCCTCCTTTCCATGGCAAAGGAGATGCTGAACTCTGGTTTTAAGTCCGGAAAGCTGCTTTCAAAACAAAATTGACATCAACTCCCTGTAGAGTCTGATACTACCAGAAACAAAACAGAAAACCCACCTCAGGGCCACAGGTGCTCCCTGGGGTGAGGGGGGGTTCCCTACAGGGGGAAGCAGGAGACTGAGGCTGGTGAGCTCTGCTTCGGGCACATTTCAGGGACACCTTGCGCCCTCCTGCCTGGGGAATTCAGTCTGCAAATATTCTACCCCTGGCACTGTTCCTCTGGAAGACCCACCATCCTCCCTGCAGAGGAGAAAATGGTTTAGCTGTACCCCAGCCTTGGGAAGACAAATTTAGACGAGAGAGGAGCTGAAAAAGCATGGCCAGCCCTAATTTAGACCAGCAGTTCATTATCTTTTCCTGCCCTGACACCAGACAGATGGTGTCATGTGTGGCCACTGCCATGGACACGCTCTGGATTATCTGTTATTCCCCGGGTACCGGCCGTGACCCACCTGGAAGAAAGCGCATCTGAACACACGTGTTTAAGGGTGAGAGCCTGTATCTCTCTAATTTATTGGAGGGTAAATCACTGAATCCTTAACAAACCCCAGTACTTTATTACTGAACACTTGTTTACAACACCCCTCCCTTCATCTCATTGAGACAGGTTGATAACCCTGAACTTGAGTGTGGAACCTCCCTGCTTTGGAGACATTTTCTCCTGGGAAGCTGGGGCAGGCAAGATGCCCACCCACTTCCTCACTACCACTGCACTGGGGCCAGCTTGTTGGTCCAATACAGTGGGTGGGAGTGCGTGCGTGTGGCACTTTGACACACAGCTGTCTTCCCACTGGCAGGGCTACCCAGGGGGCGGCCACGCTGGCACTGCGGGGCCTGGGAGGGACCAGTTGTAGGCAGGAAAGGAAGCAGCATGCCAGAGGAAGCTAGGCTAGGAGGTGGCTGCAGTGACCAGCAGAGTTGGTGACAGGCCTTCACCGGGCAGTCACCTCCTCAGGGTGTATCATGTGAGGGGCAGCGGAGGGCAGCTGCTAAAGACTGGGCTCTGTCAGGACAGGAGTAGTGAAGGGAGTGGGTGGCGGCTGACTCATGGCCCTAGATGGACAGTCTACACAGGAAGGCTGGGCTCATCTAAGCAAACCTCTCAGTGCTTGCTGACTTCCTGGAGCCACATGCAGAGTTCCAGGGGTTACCCAGCCACACTGGGGCTGGGACGCTCAGTTAGGTGCCCAGATGAGCTGCCAACCCCTAAAGTGCCGTGGCTCCCCTCTCGGGGGCAAAAGCTGTCCTGCTCCAGTGGCCTTCCTGGCTCAGTGGAGCCCTGGGGGGATTGCTCACATAGACACAGGGTCTAAGTCTCTGGACAAAATGAGATTTCTCCTCTAGTTTCCAAGGCTTAAAGTGACAAGGAAAGTTAGAGTTAAGTCACCTTCCACAAGAGACCTTCCTGACCTGCCATCTGCTCTTTCTGGATGTTGGCCTTTCTCCCAGACCTTGCTGCCCAGTTTACTGTTGCATTTGCTCCTTCTGAGAAGGCCCAGATCCGGGGTTGGGGAACAATGTGAGGACGAGAGAAAGAGCCAGCACATCTTTCCTCATTTTTCTCCACAGTGCCTGCTTACTGGGGCTGCGGGTTTTCCAGACTGCAACCGTTTTGGGAGGAGATGGTCGTGGACAGAGATTAAAATCTGGAAGAATGGCCTTATTTACTAAGTTCCTGACCTACCACAGACCAAGGCCAACTCCGGGACAGCTAGAGTTCTCTGTTGCTTCCTTCCAACAAGAATTACACAAGAAAAGGTTCTGCTGTAGTGCAATTTTCCTCCACAGGAACCAGGGAGAGGTGGGAGCAGGTGCCATGTTCTGGCCCCAGAGCTGTGGAACCTTCTGACCTTGAGGTCAAGGTAGACGCCGAGTCTGACCTTCTGAGCAGCACATCACACTTTTCAGAATTGTGTCTCTTAGGTCCTCTCAGGGGATAGAGTGCCTGCAGGCAAGGGTGGGGGGGGAGTCTGTGGTTCTATGGACACGCTGCCATACCTGCCACACTTACACAGAGGAGGAGAGAAGAGAGGGTGGAAAGGGAATGCCATCAAAAACAAGAGCTAATAACCAGTCCTTAGGGGCTGCTACAGCTCTGCGCCAAAGACGGCACAGAATTCACTCTTCCAAAACCACGTTAGCAAAGTGCTTATTTAAGTGACACCACAATTCCCTCCCTCAGCATGACCAGCCAGAGCCTGGCACCCTCGGCGGGTTCCTCTGCCTCCCCATGGTGTGCACTATGTGGGGGGCGGGAGGGAGGCCGCTGACACGCATGCACAGGGTGGAGCCTCAAGACCCAGGACAAGCACAGCCACGTGTAGCAGAACAACAGGTGCTGTCACAGCCGTGGCTGCAGCCAGGGGCCAAGGGACAAGGACAAAGTGCTGGAACACAGGGCTAGAGGCTGAGCCCTAAGGGATCTGAAAGACATTTAGCTTGCTGGTGTTCTTGAGTGTCTGGCGCCGATTGCAGAACCAGACCCGCACTACCTCCCGGTCATAGTTGAGCTCCTTGGCAATCTCCGTTATTTCCTGGCCTGTGGGCAGTGGATTCTTCTCGAAGTAGGCATTGAGAGCTACTATGGCCTGGGGGGTGAAGGAGGTGCGACGTTTGCGTTTCTTGGAGGGCTCCCCTCCCACAAACTCCATCAGGTTCTGCTGGCCTTCCTGGTTCCGGAGCTCGGCTTCATTCAGCCACTTCTCCAGCACCGGCTTCAGCTTCTGGGCACTCTTGGGCGTGATGTCCAGCTTCTCAAACCTGCAGGCGACCCAAGCCCAGGAAGGGACAGTGAGAGTGTCTTACCCCCACACTGGGTGGGAGCACTCTCCGAGAGGTGTTGCTCCTCACCACCCCTGCCAAGCACCCCGCTCCCCCACCTCGGGCAAGCCCAGATTTCTCAGACAGTCCTGGGTCCCGGGTCATAGCAGGGGACCGTTCCCATGGCCTCAGTCCAGCAGTGCAGTGACAACAGTGCAACCGCTACACGAACAATCATTCCAGAACTTTCACCAAGGGAGGGCCTTTCAGGCGTTATCTTGCAAGGCCCCCAGAGACGGCGAATGGACGTCATCTGTGCTGTCCTCCTCTAATTACCCTCTCCTAGCAGTGTTGCTAAGTCAGACTACTCTTCCTGGTGGAGCCCGGATGTGACTACAGAGGTCCCGCCGCGGCGCTGAGTCTGAGAGGCACTGTAGTCTATCTGCGGAACTGGAAGGCCGATGAGACCTTCCGGCTGCCTCTGAGCCACACCCTCACTCTTGTTTGAAACCCTCTGCTACCCCTGCTATGGCGCTGACACCAGAACCAGTCTGTGCACTGCACAGAGAAAACCAGCTGTATCACCTTCCAGTCATGCCTTACAAGAGGGGGAGACAGAAGCATGGTAGGGGTGCTGGTGGGGTACTGTTGAGAGCCAAGTCAGAACTGAAGTTCCCACCTTTGTGACTAATTTTGTGAGCTGTGCTCTTTTCCCTGTAGGATTCCTGAGTGGATGGGTGTCTTGGTATCCCAGATAAAGACCGTGTGTTGGGAAATGCTCGGGATTGGAGGATAAACATCAGAGGCCCCTCAGAAGGACCTGATCAGTCTTCGGCTCCTCCAAGTATTCACGTCAATGCTTAAAGCAGCCTTCCATGTTTAGAAGAAGGCAGGAGCAAGGCAGAAGAATGAGGTCAGATACCCAGGTAGGTGTCTGTGAACACCTAGTGGCACCGGGCACCTGAGCAGGCCCAGGCCCAGGAGCCTTACTCACCGGCAGATGGCTGACTGGCTGTAGGCCGGGCCTTCCGTTGCAGTCAGAGCCTGCCCCACCTGGGTCTGTGTGAGGCCCAGGGACAGCCGCCGGATCTTAAAGTTCTTGGCAAACTCCCGGATCTCTTCTAAGTTGATCCCATCCTCGTCCAGGCTTGGGGTATGGGGCTCTAGGCCAGAGGAGGGGACCAGGAGTGAGTGTGGAGGGAAGATAATCATCACTGCTTATCTAACCCACTGGCCTGGCCTGGTGCAGAGGGGTGAGGACATTTGGCAAAATGCCCATGCACCCCTAAGATCTTCATTAACCTTGTCCCCAAGACAAACGAGACTGGGGGGAAAGGGGCCTGGACCCACCTGTGTAGAGGTAGGGTCTACTTTCAAGTTCTCCCAGCTCTAACTGCTGACCCTCCCCGTTCTCTGCACTCCTGACCCCCAAGCACACCGCTGGTCACCACATCCCTCAGGTACTGGTGAGGGACCTCGGGAGAGACAGCCAGTGCCTTGGCTCCTCAGAGAAACGGCCTCCACTCTCATCATGCCTAGAATGCAGCTTGACAGGAGTAAGAAATGCAGTCCCTGGCATCACACATCTGCCCTTCCCCTTTAGACTCCAGTAAATTTATATGGAGAGCAGCATTCAGAGAGGTAGGTGTGTCCAAATAAATGCCACTCCCCGTCTCCACCACCTCCTCTGGGGGCCACTTACTGGACACCAGCTGGCTGACCGTGGGCGTCTCCGAGCAGGTAATTGGGATGGGGGCAGAGGCAGACGGCTTGGCCGCTGGGGCCGGGCTGGCGATGACCACAGCGGGCGGGGGCACAGCTGGAGTAGGCTGGATGGGCTGCACCTGTGAGAAGAGAGCCAACAAGCCCGTACTGCCCACCTGCCCAGCTCAGGGGGTCGGAGTCCCTGCATGGATCAGAGACAGGGGCAAAAAGAGGCACGATGTCCACACTCCCACCTGTGCCCCATCAAAATGCAAGACTAGAAGCTACTTCTTATCCCCCACCCGATGATAATGACCTCCGAAATAAGCACACAGCAACTTGTCCTCCCAGGCTGGAGCCTCATGGCCACCTGTGGCACTGGCAGGGCCAAGGCTCAAAAGGCTCTCAGTACACTTGGTCAAAGCCCCAACAAGCGTCCACCCTTGAGATAACTGCTTTCGAGTCTCTGCCCTCAGAGGAGAAACCTAACCTATTTTAGAGCCTCCCAAGCCCAAACATCCTTTAATAGGAAACTGGCAAATGACGTCGGGGACCTCCCTGAAGGGAGACACAGGGCAGCCACTCAAAAGAGCCAGGCATCTCTCTCCACTGCTGGCAGGGAGCGGCTTGGGGTCATAGTGCTAAGTGGAAACAAAAAGGCAAGTGAAAACCAGGTTTTATGAAATAAGTCTTTTAAAAAAATACATATGAATTTCCAGGGAAAAAAATAGAGGTGGAATTAAAGGGGACTTTTACTTTTCTACACTACATATAATCTTGGAATGTTTATAAAAGTCATGTATTATTTATAATTATAAGAAACTATAACTATATGAAATTAGCATTTTTGGTACTGTGTTTTTAAAAAGCTTCTGGAAAAGTTCTAGGATGGGTCCTGTTCTCTGGATGCTCTGAAGTCCAGTCCTTCCTGCTTCTCAGGGCCTTAGGCTGGGGTCAAGTCCCCTGTCTCTTGCTAGAACTGTTGAAGTTGCCTGCCTCCTAACAGGTGACAAGGACTCCAGTCTCACCATAGTTCAGTTCTTGGCTCCGCCTGCTGACAGGAAATTGTTTAATGCACGTTTAATCAGCCATTTCCTGCTAAAAACCTTTCCACGAACTCTCACTAGCTAGCTCTTAACAGCAACAACAATAAAAACACTATTTTTCAAGTCCTTCCTGTGTACTAGAGTGTTAATTGCCTCCATGCAATATGTCCTTCCTACTCAGAACCTTCTGCAATTGGTCCTCTTGTAACTTCCATTTTCCAGATGAGGCAAAGAGGTTATTCTCAAAGCTGGGAAGCAGCAACCACGTTTGAGGACCATGGGTCTCAACACTTGAGAATGTGTTATAAAGGGGAATTCTTGGGCCCCACCTGAGACCTACTGAATAAGAAAGACTGGGACGGGGCCTGGGAATCTGCATTCTAACGACCGCTCCAGGTGGTTCTGACGCATACTCCCATTTGAGAACCCCTACACCCTATACTGCTTGCCATTTCCTAAGGGTGAAAGACTCTCTCATCCAGCTCATCCCTTAAGTTCAATGCCCCTTCTCTGTGAAGCTTTGTAATGAACTTCACAGTCTGTTGAGAGCACCCTTCTCTGAGTTTCCTTACAATGCCCCCTCATAGTCTTTGTCAAGCTGCCTTGCACCGTCTCCAGCGCTGAGCTACCTAAGGCTACGAAGGGCGTCTTATTCGACCCTACATCTTCAGTACCTGAGGTACAGCAGGCACTCAAAAACTGCGCTTAGAATGAGCAACTAAATGAATAATCAAAACCACAGCACAGAGTGGAGGGGAGGAGGGGTGCAGGAGGAAGAGGGAGGGGTGCAGAACTACTCTCCCAGGCTCTTCCAGCAGTTTGTTCACCCTGGAGCTGGTGAAGAACCAGCTTACTCTGCCCTCCTCTTCCCAGGCCTTCTCAGAAAGGCGCTGGCCTCTGAGGGCACACAGACAAGTTGTTGGTGTGTGGGGAGGGGTTGGGGGTGTGTGCAGTTTCCCTGGGCAGAGTATGTGTGACTCGTGTGAGCCTTCTTTCCTGGACCTTCCCTAACTTTGGGGAGGTGCCCCACTTTCCCAGGGGCTTCAGAGAATAACCTTGTCCTGCCTGCAGTCATGCCAGATAGCACTGCCAGCCCCCAGCCCCACCCCTGGCCCCTGTACCTCACTCTTAGCAGGGGACTCAGGCGTGCTTGGCTTCCGGACAGCCACAGGTGGAGGCAGGGGGCTGCTGGCCAAGGTTGCAATCACCTGGCCCTGGGCATTCAGCAGCAGCTGGGGGGTCACAGCCTGGACCTGCAGGCTTTGGGCTGGTGCTGGGGCTGCCACGCTGGCCGAGTTCACTACCCACGGGAGTGTTCCAATGACCTGGGAGGAAATAAGGAGGCACCCTCAGTGCGAGGGCGGTATCCAGCTCCAACCTGCACCCAAATCCCCACACTGGCTGCGGGAGGGACTTAGACAAATCACTTAACCCCTATGGGCCTCAGTTTCCTCCTCAGTCAAGTGCAGGACTCAGTGTGGGGGCTGCTTCCATCATCCTGTCTGCAGAGCTGTGATGGAGCAGGAACGAGTCTGTGCGTGGGGTCAGACAGACCGGGATGGGAGCCCAGCTCTGCCACAGTTTAGCAGTGTGGCTTCATTTCTCTGAACCTCAGCCTTCTTCCCTGTGAAATGTGAATAAAAGTCTCTACCTAGTACATCTACAGCCAAAACGAAGTGAGATGATGCATGAGAAAGCACCGGGCACAGATCCTGGCCACCAAGTAGGTGCTCCGTAAATGAAGTAGGTATTCGCTTCAACTAGAGTGGGCACCTCTAGGGCGAGGGAGTGGCTCTGCCCATGCCTGGTCTCAGCATCAGCAGAAAGCTGCCACACGGGAGATGGGAACAGCATTCTGACACCCTGTTTGAGATTCTGTGACCTTCAGCCCGAGTCCTGGTCCTCTGGCCAGCTTCTCCACAGCCCCCATCCCACAACCCTGGCTTTGACCACTTGCCTGTCCCTGAGCACTGGTGAGGATCTGACTGCTGATCCCTGGCATGCTGGGAATGGCGTTGGCAATGACCGGAGTTGTAGTGAGGGAGCCCAGGATCTGGGTCTGTCCCCCAAGGGACGCAGCACTGATCTGTGGGTGGAGGAAGAGCCTTGCTCAGAAGCCGAGGGGACAGAAAGAGCCCGAGGCAGAGGGAAGAGGGCTCAAGGCACTGGGGTGGGGAGGTAGGGATGTGGGGCAGATATGTAGGAACGTGGGCTACTGGCCCATGTCATCTGGCTGAACAGCATCCAGGGCTGGGGATGGCAGGGGGTCGGGGGTCTTCCGTGGGGTCAAAGCCACGGAAGAGTAACTCTTGCTAATCTTTCAAGCCAGGCCTGGGAGGGTAGAAGGGCCAGGCTGGAGTGGTTGACACGATTCTAGTCACATCTAACAGCTCCACTACCAAACTAGGAGCCACCGTGGACGACACTGACAGTGAGCTGTGCGCCTCCAGCTCTACCTTAGTGACAGCTCACAAGTGTGCAATCCCCAGACATCATCCCACCCTCCAAGGCTGGTCCAGCGGTTCAGGCTCTGGAGAATTTGCCCAGCCCTCCTGGCAGAGGTTTTCTGCTCTCATCTGGGATGGACGGGCTGGCAGCTGCAAGGAGAAGGCTTCAGAGGGAGCCCACCTCTGCCGATGTGGTGGAAAGGAGCCACACTCAGGGGACTGGTACTGTACCTCCTTCCTCCCCTGTCAGTTCTACCCTTGGCCCAAGATTCAGTCCATCCCTGGTCAGCCCTGGGTGAGGGCAGCAGCTTACGATTCCCGGGCTAAATGCAAAGCCCGCAGGCTGGAGGGTGATCTGTTGGGGTGTGTCCACTGGCTTGGGGGTGGGGGCAGCGGCGGTGGCAGCAGTGGGCTGTGGTAGAATGGCAGGCGTGGTCTGCAGCAGCGGCGGGGTCTGGAACAGCGTCTGGGGCTGAGCTGGTGGCCGGGGCTGGGCAGGCGAGGAGGCCTGTACTGGCGGGGCAGCTTGCACAGGTGCCGGGAGAGCGGTGTTCAGCACGGCAGCTGCTATGGAGCAAGGCAGAGACACAGGTGCTCAAATGCCTAGCCGCAGCCCAGAGGAGCTCCAATCCCACGGGATCTGGCACAAGAACGAGAGGGGGTTGGGGCGGTGGGGCAGGGGGACAGGCAGCTGTGACTCCCTTGATCCTTGCGGGGAGCAGCACAGGCCAACATCTCTCATCCCCCCTCCCTTGGGCCTGGAGATGTGTAGGTTCGAAATCAGAAGTTGCATCTTCTTGCAGTCCTTCTCAGGAGGCTGGCTGGTCATGGGGTGAATTCTGGCGTGAGGGGAGAGGGGCAGTCTTAGACAGATGGCTGAAGTAAGACAGGCCTGCTGGGCCAGCATGGTGTCACGGCCTAGAGTCCTAAGGTGCTGCAGCAGCTCTGCGGCTGGGTGCCTGGGACACCGGATCCAGACTCCAGGGCTGTCGTCCTGGGCGGGCCGTGGGTTCTGAGTCCAACATGGCAAGCCCATGCACACGAATGGTGGTGGTGAGTGGTGGGGGGCCAGGTGCAGTCCTGGGGAGAGTTGCCGTTACCTTGGAGACTGGCTAAAGGTGGCTTGAAAATTCCCCCCGTAGGAGAAGCGGCAGTCAGTCCTGGGAGGGCAGCCACGGTTGCTGTAGGAATTGTCCACACGGCCAGCCCCTGCTGACCAGCCACTTGACCTGCAATACTGATGGGGATAAGAAGAGGTTGAGTAACTGCCCCTGCTGGAACCATAACTCCTGTCAGAACTGTGGCTAAGTTTTCCTGAGTCAAGACCTGCAAAAGCAAACAAGATTTCAAAAAGAAAAGAAAAAATAAAAAAATCAACATTGACAGCGCAAACACTGGGTCTCTCAGACCCAGTCGAGCACAAACAAAGCATTCTGAGGGCAGTAGGGGAAAGGCCGAGGAGGGCAGGGAAGAAACAAGCCCTGGCCTGAGCCGGAGGCTCGACCTGGAGGGGGTGCCTGACCAGACTATCTGCCTTCAGAGAAGCCGCCTAGTCAAGGACAGGCCCCGGCCCTGCCCACAGGACAGCCACAGGTGTGCAGGCCTCTGCCACTACAGAGTGCCGCCTCCCAGGCTTTCCTGGGCCCTCACCCACAGGACCAATGTTTCATGGCCAGAAAGCCAAGAGTAGGGGCTGATGGAACCAAATGGTCAAGGGCCCACAGAGGCTTCCGAGATGGAGGCTACCTTGATGAATGCCCTGGAAATCTGTGCATACGGGGAAAGGTCACAGGGAGCTCAGCACTCCCGGAGGACCCTGGAGATAACTCACTGTGCTGTGGGGCTGCCCTGGGCTCTCCACGAGGACTGTGAGCAGTGCACTAACTCTTCCAGGCACCCACTGGAGGAACTGACAAGGGTACTCACTCATTCCGTCATTAGATAGACGGATGGCCTGTGGCATGGAAGAGTTAATGTAACTCTACAACCCTTGCTGGACCCAAGGAGATCACCTGGCAAACGCAGACCTACTTTTCCCAGTGGGCCTCATCTGGGGCAGGGGAAAGGCCAGGGGTGCCTAACGGGGGACCCCCTCCCTCCCTCAAGCCACAGCCCCTTCCTTATCCTGCCTCATGAAATTGCCAGATCCCATGCCTTGCTTCTGCCCACTGCCCTCTGTCCAGGTCCCAGAGGTGGCTCTTACCTGGGGGGCAGCTTGTACAGCCAGTGGCGTCAGGGTCTGCGATGCCTGAGGCTGGCTTGGGGCTTGGCTGAAGGTGGCAACGGCGGGGACAGGGCTTGAAGGGATCGCTGGGAGTGACTTCACTTCATGTGGCATTGAGAAAAAGGACAAAGAGTGAGCCTGATGTGAGCAGAGGGGTCAGCAGACTAGAGTGTCTTGTCTGCTGCTTGAAGTGGCAACTCTCAGCCTCACATTCTATTTTTGCATGACCCAAGACCTATCACTGGCTTTCCCTGGCCCAGAAGGCAGCTTCCCAAATGCTACTGGTATGACACTAGGAGACTGGAGAGCCTTGTGCCAGACCTAGAACATAGGCCCTCTCCTTCCCACACTTGGATGAAGAAAATGCAGGCCTATGCACAGCTGGGCATCAGTCTCTCATTTCCTGGCTCTGCAGAGCACTGTGGCCTATCACATAATCAGTAGAGGGGCCTGAAGGGAATTGTCTAGGAGGGAAGGGCTAGACAGAATTGGTGGGAGCAGCTTCCCTCGGCTCATCTGGCAACTGGACCATTGCTCAGCCATCTCCAGGCTCCTTTTTGGATGCAGGGCTGGCTCGGGGAAGGGGCAAGGCCTCTACAGGGTGCAGCCCTCAAGATGACAGTCCCTGAAAACCGGGCATGTGTTTGCCACACTCAGGATCACAGTGGCTCTCTGGGCCAGGGAGCTTTTCTCTGCCGGTCCCTGAGGTCTGCAGTCTGGATGAGCCACTTCAGTGAGCTTCTAAAGGAACTTCCCATGAACCAGAGCTTTTCATCCAGCTTATAGCTTCCTCTTGCTGCCCTGATTTGCAGGTACTGGGGGTCTCCACCAGGAAGCCTCTTCAAAGCCACACAATGAGGAAAAGGGTTATTATTTTATATGTGGTGAGACATTAAAAGGAGTCTACGTATTGGGTGATGGGTATTAGACCAAGTCAGTGGCCTCTTAGTCCTGGCTGGGCATAGAATTCCGGGCCCTAATGAATTAGAATGTCTGGGAGTGGAGGCCAGCCACCTCTCCTCTCTCTTCTTTTTAATTTTTCAATTACAGCTGACATTCCATATTATATTAGTTTCAAGTGTACATCAGAGTGATCAGACATTTGTGTGACTCACAAAGCGATCGCCCCTAGAGGTCTGGCGCCCCTCTGACATCACACGCAGCCACTACGATATTGTTGACTACACTCCCTCTGCTGTGCTTTACCTCCAAGGCCGTCTGTGCGACCAGCGGCTGGTACTTCTCAGTCTGTCTTCTTTAAGCTCCCTTGTGACCCAGCACATGGCCACAGTGGGAGCCACTGAATGAGATCACCTTCCAGTCCTGCGTTCCCAGCCCATATTTTACTCCGGAAAGGCACCACGCTAACTCAGGACTACGCTGTTCATAGTACATTATTAAAAAATTCAGATTGTTTAAGGAATTAAAGAAACGAGCAAGCAGCAACAAAAGCCTTATAAAATACTAAGAGAAAACAAAATAGCAGATTTCTCTCCCCCATGGAGGGGAGATGTTTTTCTAACTACTACTAAAAAAAAAAAAATCAAAGATAAGGATAATCTAAACCTAGAAAAATTTAAAAAAACATTTTGCGTGACAAATAATAATGAGTTATAAATAGGAAAGTGAAAAACAGGAATATGATAAACATGAATGATAAAAGCTTACAATCCAAAGAAACAAACCATTCATTTTATTAGAATACATTTCCAGCCCTGGCCATGTGACTCAGTTGGTTGGGCGTCATCCTGCAGGGTGAAGGGTTGCCAGTTTGATTCCTGGTCCCGGTGCATGCTTGGGCTGTGAGTTCAGTCCCCAGTGGGTGCAGGTATGAGAGGCAACCAATCAGTGTTTCTTTTTCACATAGATGTTTCTCTACCTCTCTTTCTCCCTCCCTTCTCTTGTCTTTAGAAATAAATTGAATCTTTAAAAAGTAAATATATTTCCAAAGTAAGACCGAGGGATCCAAGAGTTTGCCTGCACTTAGAGCTTTTGTCACTTCTTGCTAGACAGCTTTTCAGAAAGACTGATGAGCAGAAGCATCGGCAGCGTGCCTGTTCCTCCACCGCGTCCCCCAACTTGGCGTTTATCACTGTTGATTTTGCCGGCTTCACTGGCATGCAGTAGCTCACAGCCAATTACTTTTCCTCTCATTGATAGCAAGATTTTGTACTTTTTCATGTGATGACTTCTTCCTATGTAAATAATTAATTTCTCTTCAAAAGGAATTTGAGTGGACTATACCTCAAAGGAAAAGATTTTTCAAAGGACCAATACAAAGACATTCAAAGCAGCACTGGTTATGACAATAAAAAAAAAACAAGACAGTCTAACAATGGCCCAAACCAGAACAGGTTTGCAAATCTATGGCAAAAAAGAAGCGGGCATCTGAACCAGCATGGTGGCCAGCGTGACGCTCCATGGTCTGCCCTCGGTGGCCACAACGATAAAAACATGTATGTGTGACAAGGATGAGGAGGTAATTTAGAGTGCCAGAAATTACTAGATTTTTTTTTCATCCTGAAAAAGATTTCTATTACTTAGCTTTGTTTTGTTTTAAGAGGAAGTGCTTTTTAACATTGCATATCTAGAAAGGTCCCCTTAAGTCCGCAATCTAAGCCGGCAGCTTCTTAGGAAGTATCATCAGAATACCTCCCTTGCCTGTGTGATGATAATTAAAATTCCTTTACAGAGAAAAACTTTGTGAAACACAAACCTCTGGAAGAAGATGCATGCTACCATAAACGCTCATGCTAAGGTGTAAATAATTGACTTAGGATTTATTTCCACGAGCAGGTTTGGATAAGGAGCAGAATTAAGATACCAGAAGAAATGAGATATGGAATATCTTTAAAAGGGTGAAGAGGGGAATTAAGACACTGTGGATGAACCTGGAAAACCTCTCAAGTTTTCTGAAAAAGGGCTTCATCCCCACAATGGAAAGGAATAAAAGGTGGTTGAGAGAAAGAATCCTTGTCTTTCCTGTCTGCTCTGCAGGGCACTGGCCCCTGGGAACTCAGGCAATGCCCCATTCTGGCCTCAGCACGGAAGCAGTGCATTTCCAGGAAAGGGGAAAATGGTCATATTACTGGCGGGGGGGGGGGGGGGGGGGATAAGCCACGTTACCAGGGCCCCAGTTGAGTCTGCACACCAATTTGCAGGTAGAGCGATGGATGGTCTAGCAGTTTCCTGGTTGAAAAGCTGCTGTTTCCCTGCAGCCTGTCTATTCTCATTTGTTATCTTCTTGGCTCCCTCTCTTAGCCCACCCCCACCAGCCCAGATCTCCAATCCAGGGAAGGGAAGATAAGCAGAACGCAAGGGGTGATGAATCCTGATGTTCTGATGGAACTGGCAAGGGAGGCCCTAGGCTTCTTGCAAAAGGAGGTATCTATTCTGCAAAGTGTTAATGAGGAAGGTCCCTCATTGAAATGGACAGAAATCAGTGCCTGGTACCAGCCCCAGGCGCTAGAACAGCCCTCCTGTAGTTAATTAGGGAAGGCAGTGTGGGTGGATCAGCCACATCCATTCCCATGTAGGAGAATCAAGCTCACGCCCTCAACTCATCTTTGGAGGACAGCAGAAGTAAGCCCACCAGGCTAGACTCACACCAGCCCAGCTGGCATTCTGCAAGGTCCTACCTGATCTATATATACTTAGTCCCAGGTAAGTAAGATGCCCTCCCATCCCCAGCTTCTGAGACCTCCCAGCTTCACCATAGCAGGCACTAAGTCAGAGGGGCTGGCAGGATCCTGGAGGTCTAGTCCTCTCCGCACAGGGCCCAAGGGTCTGGTTTAGACCTAGAAGCCCTCTCTGAGATTTGTTCAGTCCTCTTAGCTGACCCATCTTCTTAGCTGACCCATCCCAGGAAGTAACTGAAACCAGAACTAAAGCTCTAGGGACAATGAGTGCAGGGCAGCCCTAGCAGCTGCCCCAAAGTACGGGCCATCACAGCCAAAGGCTGTCCAGTGGGGAGGAAGACAACGAGACCCTAAAGCCATCCAGGTGCCAGGGAACCATAAGAAGGGACCCAGTGGAACCCAGCCAGATCGGGGCAATGGCTTCGTACCAGTTGCCTCTGCAGAGGAGTCTGGGTTGTCTGGCCCAGCTTCACCAGCAGGTTCATTGGCTTCAGCAGGGCCTCCGCTCTGACAGCCCTCAGCGGCCACAGCTTCCAGTCCTTTGCCCTCCTCTTCAGCAGGGATCTGGGCATCCACGCCAACTTCCAGCACGCGGATAGTCTCATGGCCTGACATCACAATGACCTGCAAAGAGAGGACGGGACACTGCTGGAGGAGGGTCCAATACAGGCCCCCCCTTGGGGACTAGAGCTCTGGATATGGTTGGGGTTAGAGAGGAAAGGAGACCTGAGGATGCAGACTTCCTGTCCCAAGGACTGTGTGCTCTGTGACAGTTCCAGAACCTGGCGCAAGCTGCAGGCTAGGAGAAAGTAGGCCCTCGGGCATGACACTAGCTGGAAAAAGTCCCATGAAGCCAAACCATTTGGGGGTATTTCCATTTGCTCTCTTTCTTGGACTCAGTTCAGGGAGTGGTAAAAGGTCTACCCCGCAGCCTTGCGAGGATGTCCTCGGGCTGCTAGGATAACGGTGTGTGCCTGCAAGGGCCCCTGCCACAGTGTCCCCAGCCTGAGCTGGGCCGAGAAGCAAATCCTGCCTCACGACCCTTGAAACCTTACAGAAGTTCCGTCAGAGGTAAAGCAGTGGAAAATGAATGCTCCACAATGTTGAGTAAATTTTTCCTCTCATGATTCCTTTATTTCCAAAACTCTAGGGTAAAGGCCAAGATTTCTCTATAAGCTAACTGAAGACATAGCCTCTCACCCCATGCCCCTGGGCTGGAGCTTGTACCCGTGGGCCAGTGGCGACAGTTGTGTCATCTGCTGTGGGCCTACTCTGACCTTGAAGGGAGCCTCCATGCCCCAGCGATGCACGAGGCCCCTGGGCCTCCTCAGAACACGGCCTGCTTCCCTGATTAAACAACCAGCACTCCGGCACCGAAACGCTTCCAGTTGGGCCATTCAAACATCAGGGACACTCTGTACATTGAAAGCTCTGTGTCTGGCCTCCCTGCATTTGCCCTGTGCCTGAAGCCACCCCCACAACACTCTCTTTAAGCCTGAAAACTGGATTCAGCCAGAGACTCTGCTGGAAAAAGTGACTATGTGACCCATCAGGAGAGCTGGAGTAAAATAAATCCCAGAAGCAATTGCCTTTCTGACTCAAGCTTGACTCATGAAGGACCTCACTCCCATCACATTCTCTCTCTCTCTCTTTTTTAAGGATTTTATTTATTTATTTTTAGAGAGGAGAAGGGAGAGAAAAAGAGAGGGAGAGAAACATTAATGTGTGGTTGCCTCTTGTGCACCCCCTACTCGGGACCTGGCCCATAACTCCAGCATGTGCCCTAGACTGGGAATCGAACTGGCAACCCTTTGGTTCACAGGCCAGCACTCAATCCACTGAGCCACACCAGCCAGGGCCCATTACATTCTAAGAACTGTTCACCTTTTTTCTTCTTTTAAAAATTACATAAGTAATAAATGGTCATTGAAGAAAAATTAGAAAATACATATAAACAAGAAGAAAAATCAGGAGCAAATTACCCAATGTTCAAATTTTTCCCCATGTAAACTTATACATATTTGTATATTTCAATTTTACTTTTTAAAGTCACAGCTTAAACCCCCAAACGTAGCCCCGAGAAATCCTACCTGGCAAGTACACCTGGACAGGTAAAGTGACCATGAGTTTTGGTAGGAAACAGAAAATGAGAGGTTCTACGGGGTCTTCCTACTTTCCAATCCCCCTTGGTCCGTCACCCTCTCTCCCCCACCTCTTCCTGCCCTAGAACATACCTGCTCGTTGACAGTCAGAGATGACTCTGGACCAGCTCCTGGATCCATGGTCACGTGTCAGGGTGGGGTGGGGGTCGGCCTACACCTAGCACATCCTGTGGAGTGAAATGGGATGGGAAAAGCAAAGGCTGATATGACACAGTAATACAATTTCCATACTATCTCAAAAAGTCAGAAGTAGAAGAGTAGGAAGCAAGAGAAGCTAAGTTCTCTCAAGAATTTATAGACAAAAAGGATTCTAAGGGCTTTAAAACTAAAATGTCAAGGGGGGAGGTAATGGGACAACTGTAATAGCATAATCAATACAATATATAAAAAGACCCCTAAAATGTCTTGCTTCCTACAGCAACCCAGGAGAACCTACACTCAGAAGAACGAGGGTGACAAGAGGACAGAGAGGGGCAGGCATCTGTCCCTGGGAGTTCCCCCATCTACTGGGAGAGAAAATACTCAGCAGAGCCCAAGGAAACTCTGACCCAGACACTCAGAAGCTCAGACATGGATAAGGAGCGCTCTGGGTGTCAGAGTGCTTCTCAGGGGAGGAGTCTGAGCAGACTTCCTGGAAGAGATGGTAAAGACGGCATTAAACTGAAACAGCCTCAAACTTGAATATGTACGATTATCACCTGGAGCACTCATTAAAGTACACAGAGCCCCAGGTTCGTCCTGAATAAACATTCTCGGAGCATCTGATTCAGCAGGTGGGTCCCACAGAGTCAGCGCTTAGGTGGTCTCATGGCGGTGGCCTAAGGCCCACCATGGCCTTTCACACTGCAGGCAGAACAACGTGCGGGTGGCAGAGCAGCCTGTCGAATGCAGTGGGGAGTGGGAGAAGCCCGTGTAAGGACAGGCTGTCTGGCTGGAGTCACAAACCACACAGTCATAAGAAATAAAAGGAATAAAGGGGACAAATAGGCACATAGAAAAGTAGGCAATTAACTTTTATTTTGAGTGCCTACTGTGCTGAGCAGTTTTTGTAACTAATTCACGCAATGCTCATGCCAGCTGGGGGCCAGGAGCATTGTTACCACCACATAGATGAGGACACCAGGCACAGAGAAGCAATCTGGATGCCTCACCTTTCCCTCCCTCCTCAATCCTGCATTGTTTTACTTTCTCATGTGTGTTTTTATTGAATGAGGTAAAACCCATGCAACATACAAACTCAGTAGATGTTAACACATTCACAATGTACAACCATCACCACTATTTAGTTCTGGAATATTTTCATCGTTTTCCCTATCCCACCCCAAAATCCCATTCCCTAGTACGCCCCAGTTCCTGGATACTACTAATCAACTTATTACCTACGGGTTTTCCTAGTCTCCATATTTCATATAAATGGAATCTTACAATATGTGGCCCTTTGTGTCCAGCTTCCGAGCAGAATGTTTTCAAGGTTCATCCATGTTGTAACATGTGCCAGTACTTCATCTCGTTTTATAGCTGGATAATGCTCCCTTGTGTGGGTTTGCCGTACTCTCTGAGGATGGCTCAGGGACAGGCAAACCCAGATTTGATTTCCATGATGGACAGTCCATCAGACTCAGCTGTGACTTTACCTAACCCACAGGTCCGCGCCAGTCCACCGCCTCCCCATATAAGCAGGTCAAGAAAACAACCTATGAATTCGACACTTAGAGAATGATTAAGGAAAATACAAACATCATTTAATCCCTGTTACAGAGTGGTACATCTTAAAGTAGAGAATGAGGCAAAAAATGTGAACTTTTCAGAGAAACCAGCATCTTCCACAGAAAAACAAAAAGTTTGTTTGAAATTTAAGAAAATTTTAGCCCTGGCTGGTGTAGCTCAGTGGATTGAGCGCGGGCTGCGAACCAGGCATCGCAGATTCGATTCCCAGTCAGGGCACATGCCTAGGTTGCAGGCCATGTCCCCCAGCAACCACACATTGATATTTCTCTCTCTCTTTCTCCCTCCCTTCCCTCTCTAAAAATAAATAAATAAAATCTTAAAAAAAAAAAGAAAATTGTAAACGTATAAACAGTGAATTTGAAAAAACTATGTATTTGAAAAATATCTTCCAGAACATCAAATACTGTGAATCTCAGTCACTTGGTATCAGGTCACACAGTGGGCTCCAAATAGATTTTGTGAGTCAGAATCTTTACAAATAAGAATCAAACGAGGAAAAGGCAAAAGTGGTGCAGCAGGTTCAGGAGAAAGACCTTCTTCAGAGGCTAAAACTACAGCGGTCAGGATGCAGAGCCCGCAGAGCGCCCGCCGCACGTGCGGGTGCTGCTGAAGAAGGGGTGCAGTCGGGGCTGGGGCTGAGAACGAGACACACAGCTCTGCTCAGGCCACTAGGGCTGACTGACATAACAGAAATGAAGAAAAACTCACAGGTGTTTAAGTCATAATTTTTTCTCTGGAATATCTTTGAGAATCACAATGGAATAAAAAAAATGAGAATTTTAAGAAGATGATTAAAAAAACACTAAAGCTTAGAGTGGCAATTTTCAACCTTTTTCATCTCATGGCACACATAAACTAATTTCTAAAATTCTGTAGCACACCAAAGAATATAGTATATTTTTTGCCAATCTGACAATAAGAAATTAAGTATAATTTTGATTCATTTACACTGAACAGCTATTGTTGTGTTGGTGTTGTCATTTTCTTTTTTTAAGTATTATTTTTTATTATTTTATTTTATTTTTAGATTTTATTTATTTATTTTTAGAGAGAGGGTAAGGGAAGGAGAAAGAGGCGAAAGGAACTACAATGTGTGGTTGCCTCTCACATGGCCCCCACTGGGGACCTGGCCCAGAACCCAGGAATGTGCCCTGACTGGGAATCAAACTGTGACCCTTTGGTTCTCAGCCTGTGCTCAATCCACTGAGCTACGCCAGCCAGGGCTGTTGTCATTTTCTTATTTGACAATCTAAGGAAAAAGAGGTGGGTGCTCCTGACTAAATAGTCAGATATTGCATGTTTTAAAAATTCTCGCAGCACACCAGTTTATTTGTCATATTTATATGACAAATAAAACAACATTTAAATAAAAATTTTAATAAATTTGGTTCAATTCTTTTTTAAATTTTATTTATTTATTTTTAGAGAGAGGAGAAGGGAGAGAGCAAGAGAGGGAGAGAAACATCAGTGTGTGGTTGCCTCTCACATGCCTCCTACTGGGGACCTGGCCTGCAACCCAGGCATGTGCCCTGACTGGGAATTGAACCAGCAACCCTGTGGTTCCCAGGCTGGTACTCAATTCACTGAGTCACACCAGCCAGGGCTTAAAGAAATATTTAAAAACGCAAATAATGATAAAAATGATTTGGACAATTCTGGTGGAAGCTGGGGGCTGGGGAGCCAGAGTCTACCCAGAGCCTGCTATTTTGCCTTCTTTCTCCAGGGAGTTGAGTTTGAAAAACACCTGAGGCAAACCTGGCAAGGCGCCTTTCTTAGCTAACAGCTGGCTCACTTATCCCTGGCTTTCCTGTGCTAACATCTAAAGATGCAGGCAATCTCAGGGGGCAATGAACGGCAGGTGTTGAGGCATTTGCCAAAACCTAAAAATCCAGAGGCCCAGGACCATCCAGGTCTTCCAGTGGAGGGGACTGAGTTGAGTTAGGGGACCTGGTTTTATTTACCATTCTCCTTTAGGAATTGCTTTAGGCTAAGGGCCACATTCCAAGACACCCAGAGGAACACTGGGAAATCTCAAACAAATCAGAACCCCCTAAAATAGCCCAAGATCATATAGGAAAAATCTGAGATGTTTTGCCCTTCATTTATTCAACAAACATTTCGGGGGCTACTATATGCTGAGTGTTGGGAATACAATTGGGGAAAAACACATTCCCCAGCTTTGTCAAGAAGTCCATAGCCTCCCTCGCATGAGAGTCAAGGAAATGAAAACATAAGGACAGCACAGTGTGTTAAGGGTTATGGTAGGTGCATACAGAGTGGTAGAGGGTACACAGAAACGACGCCCAATGAAGTTTTGTGTGGTCCTTTCCCTTTGTTCTAAAATGGCATGTGTTTCAGACATGAAATTTTACGTATGAAGAATCTTATACCATGTACAGGAAAACGGCACTTATATGGGATTCAGACTTTTAAGTCAGACTCATTTCTGTGGTTTTACTCCCTTACCATTTCATGTGGCTGAGGTTTTCAAGGTGCAAAACACCTTCTGAATATCCAGTCATTTTGGGGGGTGGAGGGTACTCTGTGTGAAGCTAGTCCACTCCAGGGAATGGCTGCTTGAGCTGAAATTTACTGATATCCAGTTGATAGAAAGTCACATTTTTTTCAGGGGAAATTACATTTCACCTTTTTTATATAATCCTCACAGGCCAGTTTATTTGCAGACGTCAGCATCTGCAGCTCTACACCACTTTCATATTTAAATTGTGCACCCACTCACCTTCTGCAGAGTTACCATTCAAACAGGCCACAAGCACAGGAAGTAGGAGATAGGTACAGACCGACAGCTGGGGCTGAGCAAAATGGGGCAGACAATTCACTCTTCCCCTCCACCCCTGACAACCACCAAATCTAAATCTTGCTTGGACCTCACCTGGGACTTTAGATTTATATATCCAACGGCCTACGGGTTGCTTACATCATCTCATACCCAACGAATCGAAAACAAAACTCCTGCTTTCCAGCCCAGATCTGCTGCGCCTACGTGCAGCTTTCCCCATCGCGGCAAATGAAAGCTTTATCCTTGCAGATGCTCAGGCCAACAACCTTGCCGCCATCCTTGCCTTCTCTCTTACCCGTCGTCTACTCCTTTAGCAAATCTTGTTGGCTCTCCCTTCCAATATGCCCAGAATCCCCCTCTTCTTATCACTATTCCCCTGGCCCACGCAGCTTTAGTACTTAGTGTGAAGGAACACCACATGCCTTTCTGCACACAGGTACTACTTGCCCTGTTCTTTTTTCCTTTTTAAAGATTTTTATTTATTTAATTTTAGACAGAGGGGCAGGGAGAGAGGAAGAGAGGGACAGAAACATCAATGTGAGGTTGCCTCTCACACACCCCCTACTGGGGACCTGGCCCGCAACCCAGGCATGTGCCCTGACTGGGAATCGAATCAGCAACCCTTTGGTTCACAGGCCAGCACTCAATCCACTGAGCCACACCAGCCAGGGCTACTTGCCCTGTTCTTAAATGGCCAGACTCCAGGCATTCTGCCACCTCTTTCCAGCTGTCATTGCCTGATGGACTTTCTGTATGGCCTCCCACCTTTCTCCATTTCTGGCCCCAGGACACAGATTTCCCTTCCCATGAGGTGAAGAATAATAATCACTGCCAATTTAGGGGGCCTTTACACATAATATCACAAGTGAGGACCCTCTAGTGACAGCTTTTTTTCATGATCTCAGCTTTGATATTTCCTGGTTGTGGAACTTGGAACAAACAATTTAATTCCTCAGTTTTTTCATCTGTAACAATGAGAGTGATAGCACCTACTAATAAATTAATGCATGTAAAAAATTTAGATCAGTGCCTGGAACTTAATAAGTGCTCAGAAAATGGTAGCTATTATAAAATTTACATACATTATCTCATTTCAATTGAGCGTAGCAGTTAAGAACCTAGGTTCATCTCTCAGTTTCACCATTTCTTAGCTGGGACACCTTGAGCAAAGGCCTGACCTCTCCATGTCCCCCTCGCCATATCTGAAATGTGGATGGTGCTGTAGTAAGTTGCATAAAGGCTCAACGAATGTGAACTATTATTATTCAGCTCTGACACCAGCCCCATGAGACCACAGAGCAAACACAAACTGAAGCTTGACCAATAGTGTGACTGTCCACAGCTGGGCAGTTACCTCTCTGTTTTCTCAGGGATCAGTAATAAGAGACCTTGCCTTAGAATTATTGTACAGAGGACTAAGGACAATTAGCTATTATTACCCCCATTTTCACAGATGAGAAGGTTGAGGATCAAAGAGAGGTAAGGGTATAGGCTTCAAATCCCAGGTTGGCCATGAAATAGCTGTGCAATCGTGGGCGGCTGATTTAATCTCTCTGAAGTGTAATTTCCTTATTTGTAAATGGTGATTAAATGGGCAAGCTTGATGGGGTTGTTATAATGATGGTATACGATCATGTAACTAAAATGCTTAGCATGGTGCTCTTATTACGATCCCCATTTTTATCTGCAGGGAAATGGAGACAGAGAAAGGTCAGGTGATTTTCCCAAGGGCACAGGAGAGGCAGTGGCCAATTCAAACTTTGACAGGTGTTCACCTGCCCCAGATCCCTACCCTCTTCGCACCACACCATGCCTCCTCTCGGAAGGTGGAACAAAGGCCAGTAGGGGCTATTCTGGCACCCAAAGATTGGGACACTTGGAAAAAGGTAGCTCGCAGACCTCTCGCCTCAGACCCTGGAGCCCTGGGCAGACGGTGGCTTGCCAAGCTGGTGGTAGGCTGGCTAGCACACGCAGGGGCCGGGAGGAAGGGAAAGTGAAAGTGATAGGGAAGGAGTGAACAACTTCATTTCCCCTTCTCCAGCATACTATTTGTAACCTTAGACATATAGAGTCAAACAGTAATGACTAGTTTGATAAGGACAAAGTTAGGGTTGGTTTGTCCCTCTGTCCCCTTTCCCTTGTGCCCAAACTCGATTCATCCCAGGCAAGGTGAAGGAAGGGGGCAAATAAAATGTGAAAAATAAAAAGTAGGTGTGTTCCCTCAGCAGGCTGTAAGTTCCAAGAAGGTGTGTTTACTTACCCTCACAGCCCAGTGCCTGGTGTAACACCTGGCACACACCGCGGAGCTGATGAACATAATATAGTGTAGAAATCAGATCACACTGCTGAGCCGCCTCATATTTCCTACCCTCTCCCTCACACACACGTCCTATTTCATATCTTTTGCCCCTATTTCCAGTTCTGGGCTACCTGAAATCATTTCAAAGTAGTACTGGATTCTGGAGAACCCTGGTCACACTTATCCCATCCTAATGTGCCTATCCTGCTCCTCATTCCCAAGCCCTCCTTCCCCTGGCCAGTTTCTCCCAGGGTATCACTCCGTCTTTGGCCTCACTGTCCCTCATTTTGACACAGAAAGAGCTTGGTGTTTAAAGGCAGAAGATCCAAGCTGAGTATTGCTTCTGCCCCAAGTAATGCCCTCTAAGCCTCAGTTTCCTTATCTGTAAAATGGGGCTAAATGACACTACCCATCTCACGGGTAATTGTGAGGATTAGATTGATGACATTCATGGGAGGCACTTGGAACAGGGCCTGGCACACAGCAAATATCATGTAATTGTTACTGCTGCTGCCATTATTTGTAATCAAAATAAGCATGCATAAAAATGTTTTTAATTATAAAGTGCTATAAAAATGTAAAAGAGTATTATTATGACTTTATAGTGAGTAAATCTTGGAGAGTGGCAAATGATCTAATCTTGTATTCCTTAATAATGCAGAAAACCCTTAGAGAAGCAATTTTTTTTCTGGCTTTTTAATTGCCAGGTAGTACCTCCAAGAGAAGAAATAGCCCATCACACACGTCACATCACATGATAGTATCTTGTCTGTTTCCGTGTTTATGATCTGCCTGTCCCCCAAACTGAAAACTCCATGACAGAGGAAGTTCTATCTGTATTGTTTAGAACCTGGCACACAGTAGGTATTTCTGTGGGACAGGGGAACAAATGAATGAAGTTCTACTGCAAAGTACCAGGTCACAGAAACATCACGGGGAGCACCAGCACTTCAATCCAAATGGAACCCTCCGTGGAATCCCTCCGCAGAAGGCACTGCTGGTCCGTCAATGTGGGCTGCCTTAGATGACCTAGATCAGGGTGCGGGGCAGGGGGTGGGGGGCCGGGGGAGTGTCCACGAACAACTGAAGGCCAGCCCTCTACTTTTGGAACAAGGATGCATGCAGAAAGAGCAAATGAGGCTAAAATCTCCGCAAAGAACTTCTTTCATTTGCCCAGGAAGGTTTTCTGACTGCATTTGATTTCCCCTGCCCAGCAGCTGAGGCTATTTTGTGTAGGTTTTAGGCTTCCGATCACATTTGAGTGAGGGATCCCAACGCTAAAGTGGAGGTTACTAGGCACCGTGGTGTTCCCTTGGCCTTACCAGGTGAGAGTACCCAGGGAGCATATATAGGGCCCATTATTATGACGATTTATTAATAATAATATTGTTATTAAATATTTATGAAGTACTCATGCTCTGCTCAATGGCGACCCTCCAACCTTTCCAGCAACGCCAGGTCCCTAACCCTGAGTCCCACCAACCTTCCCGGTGTATTGTGATCACATAGAATTGTGACAGGTCGCCTTGGCCGCCTCAGCCGGCCTTAACCGCCGGGAACCCAGGCGTCCGGGTTCTCCCGTGGGGCAAGAATCCACTCCTGGTCGCCACGGGGTCTGTGTGCAGAATGTGTACCCTACCTGGGCTCCAGGAGCCTAAACGGGGAGGGGCCGGGTGCAAGCTTCCTACGGGGTCCACCTGGCGGCCGCCCCCGCCCCTCCCGGGGTCCCCGCCGGTCCGAGGACAGGCTAGGGCGCGGCCCGGGGCTCTCCGGCCCCAGGCGGGCGACCGCGCGCTGTCCCACTCCCAGAGCTCCCGGCCGCCCGGCCCAGCAACCTGGAGCCCCGGCCCCGCGGCATTTTTTTCTCTTTATCATAAATATATAAATTATGCTAATTACGGGCATTGCATATTAACCAAACCCGAAACCTCCCCTGCCCGGCCCCCTCCCCCTCCGTGCAAACCCCTCCCCGCCCCGGACCCCGCTACTTACCGGAGCCGGAGCCCGAGCCGCCTTCGCCCCGGGTGCCTGGTGGCTACCGATTAGAGATTCATCTCACAGCCCGGGCCGGGAGGCCGGGGCCCGGGGCGGCCGCCGCCTGTAGACAAAGAAGCCAGTGCGGCTTGGCCCGGCTCGGCTCGGCCCGGGAACCGGTCGGGACCCGCCGCCGCCCCCGGGCCCCCAGCCCGGGATGGACGGCGCCGGAGGGGACTCCGCGGGCTGCGCCGGGCGGGGGCGGGACGCCGGGGAAGCGGGCCGGGGGAGCTGGGGTGGGGGGGTGGTCAGGTATATATATTTTTCTTCCTTTTCCCCTTCCACGGCCCCCCCTTTTTCCCTCCCCCCTTTTTTCCCTCCTTCTGCTACTTGGATTTTTTTAGCTGCTGCGTCATGAGCATAATTTATGCAAAGAGCTTTGCCGCATGCTGCACCGCGCTCGCCAGCCGCCGGGGGCGGGCGGGGAAGGGAGGGGATCGCGGAGCCAGAGACCAGCGGTGGGGGCGGGGAAGGGACCCTCGGCCTCCGGCCGCGCCCGGAGGATCCCAGAGGCTCGCCCCCGGGACCGGACCGGACTGGAGGGCGGGCGCGGCGGGTCAGGCGGCCCCCTGGGGGCGCCGCTGGAGGCCGTTTCGTTTCGGAAGGTGCGCGAGCGGTGCGGGAGCGCCGCGGGCGGGCTGGGACCCGAAGCCGCAGTCCCTCCAGCCTGCGGTCGGGGCGGGGACGGCTGCGACTCCCGGCAGCCACCGTCCCCTCCCTGCGGTAGTCATCTGCCCTTCTCCACACTGAAAGTCAAGTTCGTGTCCCTTCCCAAGCCTCAGGCCGGGACGTCTCCGCGAGAACGGAGAGGGAACTCGGACGTCGCTCTGCCGGCGTCGAGCCCCGAGCAGCTGCGCCCCATCTTCATCCCAGGGCAGGGACCCTGGGGGCGGCGGCGGGCTGTGCCGTCTGAAGGCAGCTGGCCTGCGCTCTTGTCCAAGAGGACAAGGAAATGTAGAAAATAGACCAAAGTTCTGTGCCATGGAGAAAACACAATGCCCGCCTTGGGGTGGTAGTGGTGGGAAGGGTCTGGCTCGTGCGGAGGCTGTGGAAGGTAGGGGAGGGACAGGGATCGGAGGCCGAGTTTGAGGCCGAGGGAAAGCAGAGTGGAGAGGTAGTTGACACTCGGAAGGCGGAGGGGTTGGGAAAACCTGGAGGAAGAGGAGTGAGGGGCGTAGAGCCGGGGAGGAGGGAGGCTCTGCACCCCCGCGAACGTGGATCCCCGAGTCGAGGCAGCCTGCTGGCACCCTAGGCTGGCCCACCCCACCCCCACCGGGGGTCTGCGGTGAGAAGGGCGCGCCGAGTTAGAGGAAGCGCAGCCTCAGCCCTCCCCAGACGGTGCGGAGGAGGGCAGGAGGGGGCGTAGCACAGGTGACTGCAGACCACCGCACCCTTTGCAGAAAGTTCGTGGCTGCTCGCTCACGCCCAGGCCCCTTACAGACGTCTCCCGCTGGAGGCCCGGCGCCGTCCTCGTCCGCCCAGCGCGCGGAGCTCAGGGTCCCTCGGCTTGCTGTTTCCACCCGGGGGTGGGGAGGCGCCGCTGATGTCAGATTTATGAGAACCGATGAGTTAGGAGTACAATATTTAGGTTTTAGTCCCAGCTCTTTCACTAGCAGTCCGGGCAAGTCATTCAACTTCTTCATTACTTAAAAAGGAGGGTCTCTGTCTGGTTTGGGCATCCTCTTGAAGCTTCTCTCCTATTTCTCCCTCCCTCCGCCTTTCTCTAAAAATCAATAAATAAAGTCTTTAAAAAGAGTAAAATGAGAGTAATATCTTTAATCACTACTTCTCATGGTTGAAACTTAAAAGTTTATTTATTTATTTATTTATTTATTTATTTATTTATTTAGAGAGAGGGGAAGGCCCTGGCTGGCCTGGCTCAGTGGACTGAGTACCGGCCTGCGAACCAAAGGGTCGCTGGTTTGATTCCCAATTGCCCCAGGGGCGCGTGAGAGGCAACCACACATTGATGTTTCTCTTCCTCCATCTAAAATAAATAAATAAAATCTCCAAAAAAGAGAGAGAGGGAAAGGGAGAGAGGGAGAGAAACATCCATGGAAACATCCATGTGTGAGAGAAAACGATCGGTTGCCTCTTCCACGGGCCCCAACGTGGGGGAGGGGACCCTACCTGGCACCCCACCCAGGCATGTGCCCTGATCCTGGATAGAGCTGGCACAGAACTGGCATCAAACTGTTGACCCTTTGCTTTGCAGTACAACTCTCAACCAACTGAGCCATGCCAGCCCATGCCAGTCAGGGTGGGGTTGCAGCTCCTTAGTTTAATCATGAGCCTATATGTCAATACAACTGTTTTATTACTTGTACAGTAACTGGAATCACTTTAATGGCCCTGTGAAACTAATACGTTGTAGTATTATAGCTCTCGGGGCTTTTGTTTGGTCTGTGGTCCCTGTGGTCCTTTCCCTTACGCGGTAAATTCCTCGACAGCACAGGTTGTGACTTAAGTCAGTTTTGTGAGTCATGTGTTTCCTACCACTCTTTATGTGACGCGGTGTAGTACTGTCACCACGAAGACAGAAACCCTTAGGCTACGTGGCTTGGTTTGGTGCTATACGCAGACCCAGTGCTGGGGATAACGTGAACATCGGGATTGTGTGAAGAAAGAGATGGATGTGATCAAAGGGGTTCGGGTAGACATACATCGAAATGTTAATTGTGGTTTTCTTTTGGAAAAGGAAACCTTTAATTTATAGTGTATACATTTCTGTGTTGCTCGAATGTTCCTTTTTAAATTTTTTGTTGGGGTATGACATGGGATGCAGACCCTGGCTTGTGGGGTCCGCCACATTGTGGATGAGACACGAGACATTCACACGGACTACCGAGTCCTGTGGAGGAAGAGGGCAAGCATGGCTTCAATCTCAAGAGGAGCAAAAGCCGAGGCCCTTGCCATGACTGGCCTTTACTGGGTTTCTCGGCACATTACATGCTGGTCCTCATTTACTATGCACAGGTTCGATTTAGGTGGTTACCTTTTACAGAAAACAAAGGAGATGATGCCACTAATCACATCACAGAAGAAGGATATTTGCAAATGAAAAGGGAAAAGTGGTTGAACTGGTAATACTCCATACTGGGGAGTTTTAACATGGATTTTAGGAAGTTACAGTAAGCCCTTGCTGCCTCAATTCAGGGTGAGGGAGTTTTAGCAAAAGCAAGTCTCAAAGCGGCCTAGGCACATTGCAGGACTGATTCCCCACAGGAGAACCTATCCATGGGCGTGGGTCCTGTGCATCTCCGAGTGGGAGCTGGGCCCACGCCACACAGAACGGTCTCCTACAGACATGCACACAGTAAAGCGCACAAATCTTAAATGTATATCTTGGTGACTCTATACATTGTATACGTAATCACCACCCACAATAAGATACAAAGCATTTCTGACACCCAGGAAAGCTCCCTTGTTACCCTTTAGACCTGGTAAACTCCCAGTGACCAATATTCCAATTTTGATCACCACTGATTGGTTTGCTGGTTCTTGAACTTCATATAAATGGAGTCAGACAGTATGTTCTCTTTTGCATCTGGTTTCTGTCATTCAACAGATGTTTCTCAGATTTGTCCATGTTGTAGGGTCTAGCAGTATTGTTCTTTGTTATTGTTATATATATTTCATTGCATAATTATGCTAGTTTATTCATTCTACTATTATTGGCCATTGGATTGCTTCTGTTTTTGTCTTTTATTAATAAAACTGCAGTGAACATTCCTTTACAAGTCTTTTGGTGAATATATGGACTTATTTCTACTGGGTAAATACTGAGGAGTGGAATTGCTAGATTTGGGGTATGTGTTTAACATTTGTAGCTACTGCTAAATAGTTTTCCAAAATGTTGGAACCAATTTATGTCCTTACTAGTAACATATGAGAGTTCTAGTTGTTCTAGTCGTTCTGTATCCTCACCAATACTTCCAATACAGTCTTTTTTTTTTTTTGGTGCAAGTTTGCAATATAATCTTCTTGGAATAGTGTATATTTTATAATCAGAAAAAAGTCAACAATATAAATATTTCCAAGGGTGGACAGGGAGAAGATGTCACTCACTAGCGGCTTCCTTCTGCTTCTCATGCCAAATAAAACTCCTCAGCAGAGTCCTCAGCCCAGCACTTTTTTCCCTTCACTCCCACATCCCACACCCTCTGAGCCTACATTGGTTTTAAAAATACTTATTATTTTTTCTCCACCATGGGCCAGATACCTGGGCTGGCTGCTACGTGTCCAGTGGAATTTATAGTTTACTGGGAAAATAGACATTAAACAAAAAGTAAACACATACCTATATCATTATACATGATAATTAAGAACATAAGAAGGTAATTTAACACCCGGGGGCAGGGGTGACACATCTAAAGAAGTCATACACTCGGTGTACAGGGCAAAGTTTGGAAGACAGAATAAGCAGGAAGCAGAAGGAATAGCAGAAGAGGCGATGAGGCAAGAAGGAACTTGGTGTTCAAGAACCAAAGGCTGGCACGGTGGGCTGGAACACAGCAAGTGACAGCACAGAATGAGGCTGGAAAGACAGGCAGCGCCAGATCCGGAAGGCCTGGCTAGATATACCCCCTAATCTTTCTATTTAATTGGGTCCCTTCTTTCTTCACAAAGTCTATCAAGATTTATCTCCTCCACAAAGCCCTCTTGAATAATACGTTATTCTAATTAATATTATTATTTTAATTACATCATTGTTCCAATAACTTCATTGTGTAATTTGTCAATCACAGGCCGTTCACTCTGTTTCCTGAGAATACTTTGTTTTACCCCACAGATGTGGGACAGAGCCTCCTGCTTCCTCTTTTGCTCACTCTCCAAGCACCCAGCTTATCAGGGATGCTCTATTCATAATAAGAGTCTCCCTTGGCACATACTTTATTCCTAGAAAACTCTAGTAATGTAAGCAGATAATCGTTGGAGTCCTTACTTCCTTGGCCGGAGAACTGATCCTGTTCCAAGCCTTCAAAAGTTACAGAGCAACCAAATTTCCCCAGGTTCGTGCATATTTTCCCAAACACCTTCCTTACCTCCATAGCCAATCTTGCCCCTCCCCCTCTCGGTGGCCAGACTAAAGGCACCACCGCTGTTGCTAAGGGACCGAGGCTTGGGCAGCTGGGAGTGAGCTGAAGGGTGATTCAGCAGGGAATCAGGTCGGTCAGCACGAAAAGAACCTCTCAGCTGTGAGAGCAACTCATTTCCCAGTGCTCCTCCAGCCAGTTTGTTTTTAACCCCCCTGTGTGTTTGTTACTTGCGTGTTATCTCTGAAAGCACTGGGATTAAAAATAAAAATAAAAAATCCCTGGAGACTTCAATGTCATAATGTTATGGCTTGTTGTGGTTGGTTACTTTTCTTAAAACAAGGAAGCTGCAGTCCATCCCGACCTGTTGCACCGAAGTCCTTGTGAGAAGAATGGGCTGTGAAGGAGGAGGTCCCGCGTGCTGTTAACAACCCGGGGATATTCTAAGATGAGAAGCCAGGGTTTCTGAGAACTCGGACCTGACAATGAGTGTGGCTGTGCATGCCCCTTTTTTACAGACCTCCCACCCTGAAATGCACATAAAGTATTTTATTGTATTTACTTTAATTTTAGCAATGATGTAAAACTCTATTTCTGGGCTGTTGTCACTCTGACAGATCACCCTACTAGCTCAAAGGGTAAATATGGTTTTCCCCCCCATAATTTTTGTACAGTAACAAGGTGAGGAGCATTTCAGCTCATAAATTATTTACCAAACCTCACAGGCATAATAGGCTGTGTGCATATTCATCAGGCTATCATCCATTATTCATAAGAGGTTCACTTCAACTGTTAGAAGAAAATGAGGTTGTTGATTGAAATGCTGAAGAAATGTGGGCTTTTGTACTCCCCCCTCCTTTCTCCCATCTGAGTTGGTCTGGAAGTTTCCATCAAAAAATGATACTGTAGGGAAAAAAATTTATTCCTGATGTGCATATGTGTTGATAAGAAGTAAGGAAAGCTCGGAGTAGGAAATAAATTGTCAGAATCAACCACCATCCATCTAACTTGGCTAAAGGCCACTGACTCCTGCTTCCACAAATATTGTGGCCAGGAAGTGGCCAAAGGGGCCCCCCTTGCTTGCAACAAAGGACAGCTTCAGCAAATATGATAGAGTGATACTTACATTAATTAAGATATAGGTTGTAGTCCTGACTGATGTGGCTCAGTGGGCTGCGCCATCATCCAGCAAAGCAAAAGGTCATTGGATGGGTTCTAGGTCAGGGCACATGCCTGGGTTGCTGGCCAGGTCCCTGGATAGGGGTGTGTTAGAGGCAACCTATTGATGTTTCTCTTCCTCTTTCTCCTTCCTTTTCCCTCTCTCTAAAAACAAATACAATCTTTTTTTAAAAAAAGATAAAGGTTGCATTCTACAGCCGAAGAAGTATGTAGATTTATCTCCTAATTTGACCTTCACAAGTCTGTGAGGTAGGAATAATTTTCAAGATGAGAAAACTGAGGCTCAGAGAAGTTGACTGACTTGTCTAAGGCTGAACAGCTACTGAGAAATAGACCAGGACTAGAACTAAATTTTCTTCCACATTCCATGTTCTTTATATTCTGGATGATAATAAAACCCACCATACCCAAGGTAGAAGCATTTTAGAATGTTTTCCATTAACCACTGATTTTATTGTTTTCCCTTTCTTACACCTTTATTGTTTCCATGAGCTACAGAGGAGTATAGGCTGGATAGCATCAAATGATACAAAGTTCTAATGGGATAGAGAATAACAAGTGTCCCTGCTGCACAGACAGGCTGTTAAGCGCCACGTCTGCCAGCCTCCATCGCCACAGGAAGCAGTAGGAGACATTGTAAGCAGTCAGGTCCAGAGATCTGGGTTCAGATCTGGTCATGGTCATGTACTAGCTGTGTGACCTTGAGCAACTTAGCCTCTTCAAAGCACATGTATAAAATGGGGACAACATGCCTCAGGTGTTTTGTGCTAAACGAGATACAGAATATGAAACCCAAGCATCAGCATTCCCTTCACCTCTCTCTAGTTTGTATATTCGGGGTAGAGGAATGGTTAACAAGGTTCCTCTCATGCCCGCACCCAAGTCCTCTGCTTGACCGTCAGTGTCATCCCATCCTGGGCCACTAGCTTGGCTGCTGGCCACAGCCGAGCGCTCCTGGTGTGGGCCCCCCGAATAAAACGCAACTGTATGTGCAGTGGGGCACAGCTGTGAATTCTCCCTAACGTGTGACTCTACGAGGTTACACCTGACTGAAGTGTTGGGGGAAAACTCAAAAGAACTTCAGTGAATAAAGGAAAACATTAAAACTTTGGATTTTGCCTTGCTCCGTTAGCTAATTTGGTTGGAGCATCATCCTGGACACCAAAAGGTTGCAGGTTTGATCCCCAGTCAAGGCACGTGCCTGGTTTGGGGATCAATCATATAAAGTAGGCAACTGCTCCATGTTTCTCTCTCACATGAATGTCTCTCTCTCTGTCCATTCCTCTGTATCTTAAATCAATGGAAACATCCTCAAGTGAGGGTTAAAAAAAAACTTTGATGTTTAACTTTCTTTATAATCCAAGTGTAAAACAGATAAGAAATTCAATCTTTATTAAGGGGTCAGGTCCTTTCATGCATGAACCCCCACCGCTAACCTGGCTCCCGGCCCTCATGTCTGCTTCCCTCCCTGGGAACTCCTGGGAACTCCTCCTTCAAACCCCTGCCCCTTTCTGGGAAGCCCCAGGTCCCTCCTCCCTGTGGTTCCTCAGCTATCCTCGGAAGTACATGTTACCAAATCTGACATATTCAGTCTGGAAGAGGCGAGAGCGTGGAGGGGAGGAATGGGGAAAAGGCGCCCAACTGCCCATGTTCCAGTGAGCTTTGGCGCACAGCCACCCAGCAGAATGGTCTGGGGCAGGCTGACAGGCCAAGTCCAGACCCCTTCCAGGCTCCTGAGATGCAAATGAGGCTGTTCTTCAGAGTGCCCTTTGGAAAGTAATTGACCTTTGGAACACACACACACACACACACACACACACACTCACCTCAAAGAATAAAATGACATCACAACCCTCAAACCAGCAAATGTCGGTGTGTGTTAGTACCAATCTACTACTTTGCATTTTAATAAGCACTTAATGCTTCTGATGCAGTGATGCAGGTGGTTTGGGATTTCACATTGAGAAAAACTAATCAACCCCCAAAAGAAGAGACACTGCCCTAGGACGTCCTAGGCTGCCCAGCTACAGCGGAGTTAGCCCTCTACATTATTATTCAGGGCGGTGTTAGTGCCTCTCCTACAAAGGCTTGCCAGGAATAAGAAAGGAGAGTCCATTTCTGAGTCATATATCTTATAATCCTTGTTCCCTTAGTTACACAAAACCAGCCAAAGCTTTAAAAGACTGCTTCAAAGAGCCTGATTAGATTCTCCCACAGATCTCCACCCTCCCTCTTTGGGGTGGAAGTAGTGGTTTTGTTTTTTCTAGTTACATAAGCGAAGAGCACAACACATAGTAGGTGTACAATAAAGGCACATTAAAAAGCTCCAATCAGTGTAACGAACTGGGAGCAGGGGGCTGAGCAGGAAGAGGCAACGTTGTTCTCTGACCCCCGTGGAGCGAGTGCAGCTTCCCCACCTCCTCTGCAGCACTTACTGCGTTACGCTGCAATTTCCCTCCACGTCTGTCTCGCCCAAGCACGTTAAAAGAGTTTATTAGCCATCATCCTTGGCTTTTCCCTCTTCTTCATCCCAACACTATTTTTAAACATCTCTAGGAGATGTAACTGACATACAATAAACTGCACATTTAACAGGTACAATTTTGTAAGTCTTGACATATGCATACACATCTGAAACCATCACAGTCAAGATTATAAACATATCCATCACCCCCAAGAGTCTCCCAGCATCCATCTCTCCCTCCTGCCCCTTCCCCTCCCTTTACACAGGCAGCCACTGACCTGCTCTTTATCACTATAGATTAGTTTTGTTTTCCAAAATTGTATATAAATGAAATCGTGCAGTATGAACACTTTTTAAAAATCCGGTCTCTCCCTCAGCATCGTCGAGGTTATTCGTGTCATTGTGTGGATCCACAGTCCATTCCCTCGGCTGCATGGCAATGCCGCAGTTTGCTTATCCACCGACCTGCTGGTGGACATGCAACTTGTTTGCAGTTTGTGACTCTTACAAACAAAGCTGCTATAAACATCCATGTGTGAGCTTTTGTGTGACACTCAAAACTATACACAGTAATATTGAGTGCAAACTGTAACCGAAGAGTTTTAACAAGCCTTCGTGTGCCCACGTGGCTTCATTTCTCCTGGGTTAACAGAGTGGAATGGCTGGATCACACAGTAGGTATACGTTGAACTTTTAAAGACCCTGCCATACTGTTTTCAAAGTAGTTGTGCCATTTTTTCACTCTTACCAGCAGTGTATGAGAATTTCAGTGGCTCCACATCCTCACCAACGCTTGAGATGGCCAGTCTTTTTCTTTTAAAAAAAATATTTTATTTATTTATTTTTGGAGTTGGGAAGGGAGGAAGAAAGAGAGAGAGAGAAACATCAAGGTGTGGTTGCCTCTCATGTGGCCCCCACTGGAAACCTGGCCTGCAACCCAGGCATGTGCCCTGACTGGGAATTGAACCTGCGATGCTTTGGTTCATAGCCCGCGCTCAATCCACTGAACTATGCCAGCCAGGGCCAAAAAATTTTTTAAATTAATGGTATATAATGAAAAGCCTCACTCTCATCCCTGTCTCCCCATACCACCCCATAACCACTTTTACAGCTATGTTGTAGATTCTTCTAGAATTCTTGAATCAAATACTAATGAGTATACTTGGTTTTCCTGTTCTACTACACAAAAGGCACCATGCTAAGTTCTGAATCTTTTCTTATTTTTCATTTAAAAAATATTTTTGCCCTGGCTGGTGTGGCTCAGTTTGTTGGCTATTGTCCTGCAAACTGAAAGGTCACTGGGTGATTCCCGGTCAGGGCACGTGCCTGGGTTGCAGGTTCTGTACCAGGTCAGGGCGCATGCAAGAGTCAACTGTTTCTCTCTCACATCAATGATTCTTTCCCTCTCTTTTTTCCCTTTCTCTAGAACCAGTAATAGCAAAAAAAAATATTTTGGAGAGCTTTCTCATTCTTTGTTACAGCCGCACAGTATTGTACAGATGTACTAAGATTTATGCTTCCAATTCCCTATTGATGAACATATGGGTTACTTCTAATCTTTTCCTTTTATGAACAATGCTGCAGTGAACAGACTTATATACAGTGTTTCTCATGAGTGCAAATTTATCTGTAGGAATCATCCCTAGAAGTGGGAATGGTAATTTTTAATTTTGATGATATTACCAAAGTAACCCTATAGGAGTTGTACCAATTTACACCCTCACAATCGATAAATTAGTGTTTGCTTCTCCACATACATAGAGTAAAATTAGCAAATGTTTGGCGTTCTGCCAATCTGAAATTTGTATCTGTGTAGCTTTTTTTAAAAAAAGATTTTATTTATTTATTTGTAGAGAGACAGGGAGGGAGGGAGAAGGAGAAGGAGAAGGAGAGAAACATCAATGTGTGAGAGAAACATCAAACGGTTGCTGCAAGTTCACAACCAGGGACCTGGCCCACAACCGAGGCATGTGCCCTGACTGGGAATTGAACTGGTGACCTTTCGGTTTGCAGGCCTGTGCTGAATCCACTGAGCTACACCAGCCAGGGCTGAACTGTTTTCATATCCTCCCTGGTGAGTTGCAACCCCTTCCATTTCTGTTGGTAATCCCGGGTCCTGGGGGAATAAGCAAAATATCTAACATCTTGTAGAGGAGGTACTGACCAATCTGAGGGCAGCTTGGCTTAGCTAGGTCCTGAAGAATTCCTGGGTGTTAGGAGTTAATTAACCCTTTAGTCACTGAACCATGGAGAGGTCCTGAGGGTGCGGGGATTCCAGTAGAGGGTTAGAGCAGAGGGGCAGATACTTGGGAAGAGGTTTTGGGTCAATGGCTTTTTACCATCCATTATAAGTATTTGAATATTTAATACCTGACAGGGCCTGAGTAGAAGTTACAACTTGATTATCAGCTCTGCCCACTTCCCCTCGGCCTTCCCAGGCTCCCTTTGCTCTTTCCCCCCTCAAAGTGAGTCTAGATGTGGAGCTGGAGGTGACACAAGGATTGTGGAATTTGGAGGCAGATGATGAAATGGAGACCCCTGGGAGGCAACAGATTAAAAACACCATAAAGAGATTAAACAATGTAAACAGATTAAAAAAAATGCTTGTACAGTCAAGCAAATCTGAGTTTGAATACAGGCTCTGCAGCTGTGTAATTTAGTTCAGCTCCTTAACCTTTCTGAAACACAGTTCCCTTACCTGCACTTTCCTCAGAGTCTGCTACAGACATTAAATAAAAATATCTGTAAGGTCACTGGCGCAGTATCAGATTCATACACAGAAAGGAATACGGGGGAGCTGAACCACTGAGAACCAAAGTCAGTTAGTTGGTGACAGAGTAGGACCAGAACTAGATCCATCTCCCATTCTCTCACTGACATGGGCTGGGAGAGTCCAGCAGCTCCAGGGTCCCTGCCTGAGGGATCAAGAGGACAGTGCGGGAAATTCCTTTCTCAGTTTCACTCCTTTACACTCTGAGGCCCTAAGCATCGGGTAAGGGTGGAGGATTGTGAGCTCTCTCCAGTTTCAGGCTTTAGGCTGAAATTAGCTTAAGATCTGTTTTGGAAAAGTTAGGATACAGGGAAAAAGATTTTCCTGATCGGATTTCCAAAGATTTATTCACTCATTTATTCACCAATTGCTGATTGCAAAGGCCCCAGGGATAACAGTCCAAACAAACAAACAAACAAACAAACAAAACCCCAAAACAGAACTTTTCCAAACTATGGGTCCTGCTTGTTAGTCGGATGTGAAATCACAACCAGAATTAAAAAAGAAAGAAAGAAAGAAATAGGAGAGAACAGAAAATACCACAGTGCATTCATTGTGTATAGCAGGGTAAGTACTAGGTTATACAAGTTTGTTTCAGTTACGTATGTTCATAGATGTGTATGTGCTGGGTAATGATTTAGAGTGAATTACTATGGATTCTGCTGAAAAATTTTTACAAGCTCCTACCCTAGCAGGTAAGCTTCAGGAGAGCAATGGCTTTATTTTCTTTTAGGGCAGTACCTGGCGTTGATAAGTAATCTACAAATAAATATTGAATGAATGAATGTCTAACACTGTGCCTATCTTCAAGAAGAACAGAAACAGACTTCCCGTCAAGACAGAGATACAGGCAAACACACTTCGCCTCCTCGTGCAACCATAGAAAGAACGGCAACTAGACCTCAAGATGAATAACAGCCAAAACCACCAGAAAATTGAGCTGTATGGAAGTCCAACAACCAAGGATTTAAAGGAGCCACATCCATCTAGACAGGTGCCTTTTCTACAATAGGCCACGCTAATAAGAGAAGACAGGGAGTCAGAGCAGCTTTACCTGATGTACAGAAACAAACACAGGGAGGCTGCCAAATTGAGAGACATAGAAATATGGCTCAAATGAAAGAACAGAACAGAAACCCAGAAAAAGAACTGAAAGAAACAGAGATAACCAACCTATCAGAGGCAGAGTACAAAACACTGGTCATCAGGATGCTCAAAGAACTCACTGAGTGCGGCAACAAAATAAAAAAGACCGAGGAAGAAATGAAGGTTACACTAAGTGAAAAAAACAATCTACACTAAGTGAAAAAAACAATATACAGGGAACCAACAGTGGAGGGGATGAAGCCAGGATTCAAGTCAATGATTTGGAACATGAGAAGGAAATAAGCCTTTAACCACAACATCGGTACGAAAAAAGAACTAAAAAAAATAAGGACAGTATAAGAAACCTCTGGAACATCTCCAGATGCACCAACATCCGAACCATAGGGATATCAGAAGAGGAAGAGCAAGAAATCGAAAATTTACTTGAAAAAATAATGAAAGAAAACTTCCCTAATTTGGTGAAGGACATAGACATAAAGGTTCAGGAAGCACAGAGAGTCCCAAACAAGTCAGACCCAAAGACAGCCATGCCCAGACACATCATAATTGAAATGCCAAAGGTTAAAGATAAAGAATGTCAAAAGCAGCAAGAGAAAATTAGAGAGTTATCTACAAAGGAGTTCCCATAAGACTGTCAGCTGATTTCTCAAAAGTAAATTTGCAGACAAGAAGAGGCTGGCAAGAAGTATTCAAAGTGATGAAAAGCAGGGACCTACAACCAAGATTACTCTATCCAGCAAAGTTATCATTTAGAAATGAAAGGCAGATAAAGTACTTCCCAGACAAGGTAATCATCACCAGCAAGTCATTATTACATGAAATGTTGAAGGAACTTATCCAAGAAAAAGAAAAAGATCAACTATGAACATTAAAATGGCAACAAATTCATGACAATCAATAACTGAATCTAAACAACAACAAAAAAACACCCCAAAACAAAACAAAAAACTAAGCAAACAACTAGAACAGGAACAGAATCACAGAAACATAATCACATGGAGGTTTATCAGCTGGGAGGGGAAGGGGAAGAATGCAGGAAAAGGTACAGGGATTAAAAAGCACAATTGGTAGGTACAAAATAGACAGGGGGATGTTAAGAACAGTATAGGAAATGGAGAAGCCAAAGAACTTATATGCATGACCCATGGACATGAACTAAGGGGAGGGGAGGATTGCTGGAGGGAACAGGGTTATCAGGCAGAGGAGGGCAAAGGGGGACAAATTGGTATGACTGTAATAGCATAATCAATAAAATATATTACAAAAGAAGAACAGCCCTGGCTGGTGTAGCTCAGTGGATTGAGCATGGGCCTGAGAACCAGAGTCACTGGTTTGATTCCCAGTCAGGGCACATGCTTGGGTTGCAGGCCAGGTCCTCAGTGTGGGGTGCGCAAGAGGCAACCACACACTGATATTTCTCTCCATCTCTTTCTCCTTCCCTTCCCCTCTCTCTAAAAATAAATACGTAAAATCTTTTAAAAAATAAATTTAAAAATAAAAAATAGATAAAAAGAACAGAGTCTGAAATACAGAAAAAAGGTAGATATCAGAGGCTGTATAATACAAGTATCGGCCTGAACCAAATTAATAATGCAAATATACTGAAAAGAGAAAAAATACCCAAAAGACATTCAAAAACAAAAACTCTTGGTAATTGGACTTTTAGAATATTTTAGTCATGATAGGCAGTATGGTGTGTGAGAAAAACAAACCCCAGAGCAAAACAAAAACACCAACTTGGGAGCTTGGGCACCAGGATGCAAGACCTGCTTCTGTAACCACTTCACCGTGTGACCCAACAATCTCTTTACTTACTCCTCCCCTTTGAAAACCAGGACTGCTCAGACAAGACTTGCCTGATGGCTGTTGTGAAGACCCCTTGAAGTCATGCATTTTAAGGGTGCTCATACAATACTGGAGACAAAGTGAGAGTTGAAGTCAATAGGGGTCTTTTCAGTAGTTTAATTACTTAATTAATCAACAAATATTTATGAGGTTTCTAAAGTTTACTGAGGGCTTTTCTTTCCAAAGCTTTCCCTTTTCCAATCCTTTTCCAACACTATTCTTATCACAGACAACATAGACGGTAAACTCCATCAGAAACCAGTGTTGAGCTGTCTTGTTCTGCTTCCTCTCTGTACTCGCACATAGCAAGCTCTCAGCAGCTATTTTAAAATGAAGGATGGGAGGAAAAAACTTATTTGCTGCCCTGAAGGACAGCATCTTTGCCCTAAACGGCAGTTAAGTTAGAGGCAAAGTGATACAAAGAGAAAATACACACAAGGCAATGTAAGGGTCACCTGTGAGGAGCGCCAAAGGAAGGTCAGGGCCACAGGCATTCCTTGGGTACCACGAGTATGCCACTTCTAGTGCTAGCTGTTGTGGAGGGCACAGCACAGTGCGCCCTTGGTTTTGGTGAGGAAGACAAGCAACGCAGAAATAAATTCTGACAGCCTGCCTGTGGAACAGACAAGACAGTGAAGATTTATTTGAGTGACGGTCTAATTCAGAAAAAGACAGATCTGAGCTGAACTGGCAAATATTTAAGGAGCTGAGGCTTAAGCTGGGCTTGGTAGGAACGCGTGATAGATCAAGGTTTAAGGAGCACATTCCAGGTAGATAAATCATTGAAATCTATGTCCCTCGTGGAAAGGCTGTCAAGGTAAGGTGACCTTGAGCTGATGCGTGTAAGTGGAAAGATTCCGGGGAATAGTTTAATGGTTCTGCCTCAGAGCGTCCCAGAGAAGAGGTCCAGTTCTGAGACAATACCCGTACACGTACTTATTTGCTTTTCCGCTAGTCGAAGGACAAGGGTGGGGGTTACAGGGC